>PVIC010029749.1:0-22320 GCA_004025085.1 Thryonomys swinderianus
GACGTCTCATTAAGTCAACATACGCTTCACGAGGCAACTGAACACACAGACGTTGTTTTAATCCAGGCACTATGTAATGATTCCCTTCTGTGTTGCCACAAAATCAATGATGGCTGCATGCAGATAAAACATCAGTAGACGGGGTTCTCGATAACTGTCAGTTATTAAGACCTGATAGCCTCATGTGGAAAATGAATACCCTTATTTAGCAGAAGCAGCTAAAGTACATGCATCGATGGTTGCAATCAATTAGAATACAAATTAGGTGTCTAAACATTTAAATGGGAGCTTAATTTAAGCTTAATTTCATGGTTGGTATGCCTGAGTTATACACCTTTGATACAACAATAGCAAAGAGAAAAAAAATCAAACTTGTAAACAGATATTGATTTATAGGGTGGGCTGAGTATATGTTCGGGAGGTAAAAACAGCTAGCTAGGCAGAGAAAGACGAGTGGAACAGTGGCAAGTTGTTAACAGGGCAAAAAGAATATACAAGAGCTGTTTTCTGTACCCTCCGTTTTTAAGCTCTTTAATTCTCTCACTTTGATAGACAGAAAACCAGACACCACAGTAATTACAACCCAGAAAGATTTTCCATTTTCTCCAATGTACCCTCCCCTTTTATCTTCCACCCTGCCTCTTTGTTCCTGAATTAACTGGTAGAAAACAGAACTAGTGCTTCCTGGGTCACACTGAAGAATTTAATATTCATCCAGTCAGGGTCAGCATCATATAAAAGCACATAACAACATATGTCTGGCACACTGTGCTAAAGAGGTGAAACCACATGTCTACATTCTAATATTAAATTGTATTTTTTTTTTTGAGACAGGGTCTCGCTTTGTAGTTCAGGCTGGCTCCAAGCTCACTACGTAGTCCAGGCAAGCCTCGAACTCAGCAATCCTCCTGTCTCTGCCTCCCGAGTGCTGGGATTACAGGCGTGAGCTACCACGCCCGGCTTAAATTGTATTATTGACTTACAGTTAGTTTTTCATGGATAGTTGTTGTTGACACTATTCTGACACACATACAAAATGTCCCGCCTGTATGCCTCTCCTTTCCTCCCCACTTTCCTCTCCCTTCTGTGGGTCAATGAACAGTGACCAAAGCCACAGGCTGGAGTGTCACTGTGGATGATGCTGGTCCCAGCTTCAGGCACTGCCGTCCCCAGTCTTGGCCTTCCGAGCCTCGATCACAAGCTTGGCCCCCCACTTCCAGTCAGTGGCCAGCCCCAGCAAGCACACGAAGTCAGTGAGCCACGTGGTCGGGTTGAAGTTCAAGCCAAATTCCCTGGCGGAGTAGTCGAAGGGAAAGGTGTGATGGTAACTGCGGAAGCCTTCGCCTGGAACACAAAGGGACCTTGAGATAACCGCATAAGTCAATGGCTGTGGGGAGCAAAAGACTTGGCTCTGGCCCTCAGGCGCGGTTCCTCAGTTGGCTAACAAATTAAATATGGACAGAAAACAACATGGTCCCTGGATTAACTTTCCCATGGGGACTGCATGGTATCATGATACCAGCTGGAGCATTGTGACGTATGTTCACGTATGGAAACTAGTCTCTGCAGACTGGAGTGAAGACAGAAGACTCCTGGGAGTGAAGAAGAGGCAGATGAGCATCACTCAGACAGTGAGTGTGAGGTCTGATCCCAGCATTCCAATGAAGGTTTAAATTTTTTGAATTACAGTAAGACACACTGCCGTTAACGCCCCTCAAAACACTTGCTCTCATGTTGACCACACTTACGCCATCCCTCTTCCCACCCGCTGGAGCGGCTCTGGAGCTCTCTTTCCTGCCTTTATGAAGAGTAACCAAAACGGTGGCGACGCCGCTGCTGCCCGTCTCCCCGTGGGAAGGCGGGCTCGACACGGCCTCTCCTCACACACCTTCCTCACCGCATCTGCTACTGCGCGGCCTCTCGCTCTTCCCAAACGTCGGTGCGACCACGAAAGGCAAATGTTTTGGATCAGTTCAGGACATTGAGACAGCCACAGCAGCGCAACCACAGACACGAAAGAGGACTTCCAGAGCCGCTTCCAAAAGAAAGAGAGAACAAGTATATTTGAAGCAAGAGGCAGCATGGCGGGGGGGTAGATATGGCAATGTCTTTTACTGTAATACAATTAAAAATAAAAATATTCACTGTATTTTATCATGTCTTGTAGTCCCATGAAGTAGGGGTTGCGAGTTTCCATTTAGCAGGTAAGAAAACTCTAAGTCAGAGCGATCGTAAGAGCTGCCCCGGAGCCAAGGCTCTGCGGCCCACACTCAGGTCCTCTGCTCCGCTCCTCCTCTGTTCAGACCCCGCACGGTGCTCAGGAGTCAGCTCGCCAGGGCTGCCTTCTCCCGCTCAGCTCCCTCGCCCCTACTCACCCACGGCCCGCAGAGTGACGAGCGGGTTCTGCCGAGGGCCGGTTTCCGTACACGTGGGCGACGCTGTTGACCAGCCAGGTGCCACCGAGGGCCAGGGCGTAACGCAGAATAGCAGCCAGGAAGTAGGAGTTCCTCAGGCTCTCCCCCCAGACGTACCGGGGCACCAGCGTGGGGACCGCGAAGCGCATGAGCACCACCGAGGCCTTGTAGTACCTGTGAGGCGGGACATCCGTCATCACCGCGCACCGACAAGGGAGGGGGCGTGACAAGCGGTCAGGGGAAGAGGAAAGAGGGCCAAGGAGCGACCTGGCCCCTCAGCCACGTCGGCCCCTCTGTGTGAGGAGAGCCTCGGCCTGTGTCCCCCGTGTGCACAGATGCCTACGCCCCTGCCAGGGCCAGACAGGGTCGTGCATTTGGGAACTGGGACGGGCAGACTGCTACGGAAGTGATCGGCCCTATGGCACAGGTAGGAAGCCTTTCCAGGTAAAATAAACACTTCTCTGTCCCAGAGCCATCAGAGTGAATCTCTAAGGCACACAGGTTAGGGTTAGGGACAGGACGGGTGTGTGAGAAGGGAGGGGCTCCGCACAGGATGCCCAGAGCCAGGGCTGCCACCACTCCTATTTTGCCCCCTGTGGCGAAAAGATGCAGCTCGATGTGGCTCCAGAAGGCACAGTGCCTCCCCAGATGCTCCTTCTCTCCTTCCACTCTGGTCACCACTGGGCCTCTCCATGCAGCCTCTCCTAGTCCTGCCCTGAGTCCTGGGCCTGATCTTTACATGGCTCCTCAGAAGAAGGTGACAAAAAGCACCTGCAGTGGAAGCCGGCTCCGTGCAGAGCGGAGGGCTAAGCGTGTCATGGCTCTCCATGGCCCGATCCTCCAGCTACCCAGGGCCTGAGACGAACAACACCATGGCTTCTGGGCAGGGCAGACGCTGCACCCCAGCTCCCAGCCCTGCCCGGGCCTTGTGTCTGCTTCCTCAGGACTGGCTTCCATTCCAGCCCTCTTCTGCCTCATCCCTCGGGACAGTCTGGGAGCCACCTGCTGGCCTTGTTGCCAAGGGAACGAGGTCACTGAGAAGGCCAGGAGCCTCCAACGAGGCTTCCAGTGTGACTAAGCAAGTCTGGACCCTCCTGGCCAGCACAACCACGGGCCAGCCAAGTTCCCTCTGCCTCAAAACAGTTGTTCTTTTTTTATTGAGACAGAGTCTTGCTATGCATTCCAGGCTGGTCTTGAACCCACCATATAGCCTGAGCTTGCAATCCTCCTGCCTCAGCTTTCCAAATGCTGGAACTACACGCAGGTACCACCACATTCAGCAAAAAAAGACATCCTTAAAAAAGGAAAAAAAAAGTCACTGTCCTCACTCCAACAACGTGGCAGGAGGTCACATCAGAGCATTGCGCTCAGGTTGCTCCTGGGCGGGCAAGCGAGTGGACAAAGCCGTGCAGCTGAGCGCTATTTAACCTGGACACTGGCCTCCCAGCTGCATCCAGTGCCCAAGGATTCCCTGCTCAGTCACCCCAAGTCCCAACTCCTTTACCAAGGGGCCACCCCAAGTCCTCCAGCACCGAAGCCTTCCTCAGGGAGAATACTTCTTTCTCCAGCTGGTGCCAGAAGGGGGCCGGAGCAGGGCCACTGCTCTTGCCCTAAGTCTGGGCCGAATGGGTGTTTTATGCTGTAAACATCCCAGAGCATCTGACTCCCCAACTCCTAACAGTGTCACCGTACTGGATCATTACATTGTGCTGAGCCTCAGATTTCTTCTCTGGAAAATGCTGCACTAACAAATTTATTAAGTGCCTACCACATGCCAGGCCATGGCCCAGCCCTGAGATACAAAATTAACCAAACAGACAAAAACTGCTGCCCTTGCAGAGCAGGGGTGCTGTGGGAGCGACCTTCATGTCTGGTCCGCACTGATAGCAAAGACAGACAGTGAGTGGTATAATGAAACATAGGGAAGGTTCGTGGTAAAAAGCAGAAGGAAAGCAAATCAAGGACGGGGAATGATCTATCGCGGCAGGTACTGCTGTGTGAAAGCACCTATCCGGGGAAGACTTTCCTGATGCTGTTTCTCGGTGATGACTTGGAGGAAATGAGAAGTTAGCCATGTGGCTAAGTGAGGCAGAGGGAACCACAAGCACCAAGGCCCTGAAGACATCCAGGGACAAAGAAGAGAGCTGGATGGAAGGAGACGCGATGACAGGACTTAGGGCACCCAGGGCGGATTCCCCATGGTGCAGTCGGAGGGGCTTCCGCCAGAGTCGCGAGTGGGGTGAGAACGGTCAAACTGTGGGGACAGAACCTCCTGGAGTCATGCCCAGTTCCTACATCCTGATTATCTGCCACTCGTGCAGCCAATCGAAACAGGTCACAGAGATTTGCCTCGTACACAGGGCACTTCTGAGGGAAAATGTTGCCATCTCAGGACCGGAAGTAGACACGATGTATAATTTAGCTAGACAGGAGCTTCTTTCTGGCCTTTCACGGACACAGCAAAACTGGAACCCTGTGCAGTGCTGGAGGGAATGACACAAGCACAACAGGAAATGCTGGCGGAATCTCAGGACCCAGTGGCTCCTTCTGGGCACGTCTCCTCTCACTTTCTGAGGCAGTTCCAGAAGTCCTCTTTTTTTCTTTTCTTTTTTTTTTTTTTGAGACAGGGTCTCCCTTTGTAGTTCAGGCTGGCCCTGAGCTCACTACGTAGCCCAGGCAAGCCTCAAACTCAGGAATCCTCCTGCCTCTGCCTCCTGAGTGCTGGGATTATAGGCTTGAGGCACCAGGCCAGCCTTTGTGGTACGTGGTACTGTCTGCCAGTAGGCATGAGTCACCACACCCAGTATTGTTGTATGTGGTTACTGGAATCGAACCAGGGACCTTGCACTTGCTAGGCAGGCGCTGGAACCACTGAGCTAAATCTCTGGCCCAGCAGGAAGTCCCCTTTCATGAGGCTCTTCAGTTGCACAGTTGTGGCTCCCTTAACATCCTGAATCAATTTAAAATATTTACCTTTATTGTATTTGACAGGAATCATATATATGGAAATAGCCTAAGAAATGGGCAAATGGGTTCACCCTCCATCATGACAACACTGGGTCCTACACTGACTCTGCGACAGCATCTTCTGCCAGATAAAAGCATGACACTGTGTCCTTGTCTACCTTTCTCAGCAGATCTGGCACCATGCAACTTCTGGCTCTTCCCCGAAGTCATGATGACATTGAAAGGCAAATGTTGTGCTGCCTCCTATGGGGAAGAGGCCACTCGCCCTGGCCCTGATGATAACACCCAGTGACTGCACCCCAGGCCCCAGATGGGGGCTGAGGGCTCCTGGGGACCCCCAGTGCCCAACCTCTTCCCCGGCCCATTCCTGTTCCCGTCCCTCCTTGTACAGCAGTTGATCTCAGTGATCCTCCCCAGGAAGTTTCGTACAGTGTGACAATGACAGGGACTCACTACAGCACCAGTGGGATCCAGCAGAAAGCCAGACTCCTCGGGGTCTAGCAGAGCCCTTGGCCAGAGTAGAAAGTGTCCCCAAATATCTGTAGCATTACTGAGTGAATGATTTTTTTGTTAATAAACAGTGAATTCTCAGCTTCTCTGGAACATAAAAAACATTACTTAGGGCAAAGAGATAAAACGCCAAGATTTAGGAAAGAGAAAAGAAAAAGACACACAATACATGTACAGGGGTCTCCACAAGACCCTTATCTCCGGGACCGGTGCAGTGTAGGGCTGTGAACATGGTCACTCGCCTGGTTAAATTCATTCTTGGTCCTCAGGACCCAGCCACCTGGATTTCACTAGGAAAGGACTCCTGGCCTTTGCCTAAATGAACAATATCTGGCCACACGGGCTTCTGGTCACCTCCAAGCTTCCGGCTCTGGGAGATGCTGGCAACATGCAGGATTAACAGCCATTCTAACAGGTTTGCTCTTGGTTTAGACCACGAAGATGGCTTCTTCTCCATGAACACTCGGATCTAGGACAGAAGACTTCTGAAATCATCGAGGAAGAAGCAAGGGGTAAAGACTACAGAGTAAGGAAGGCCGGAGAAGTATGGATCCAAAAAGGATCCAAGGAGCATGTCTGAAACCAGAGACCCATGTGTTTTACCCAGAAATACCAGGCCAGCGCACCAGAGTGCCTGTGAGCGACTAGTGCAGTTTTCCACAGTTGCCAAGCGACAATTGCCAAGTGCAATTTTCCACAGTTCCAAGGCCGGGGCTGCAATAGACACAGACCCTCCATCCCCACCACCTCCCCTGCTCCTCGGCCCAACCCCACCGCTGGGAAGGTGTTTCTCAGCCTTCCCTTTAGGACAAGGTGACATCTCACGCAAAACACCATTACACTCAACAATGCCCCGGTCCAAGAAAGCGCTACCTCTTCTCCTAAGTCCTGGCCTTCCCCAACTCCTTGAGAAATACACTTATTCCAATAAACTGATCACAATAAAGAGAAAGGAACAATCAAAAGTTGTGTCTAAGCAGAAGAAAAATTGGGGGCTTCCTCCCTTCCTCCTTCCTTTATTCTTCCTTCTTCTTTCCTTCCTTCTCCCAGACTCAGGTGTGACAGGCATTTAGAAACTCTCATGTTCCTTGGATGAGACAGAAATCACTGTGCTCGGTCTACAGTTTCCCCTGCCTGGCTGCCCTGAGCCCAGGAGCCCCAAGATGTTGCGCGTTAAGATCCTGAGTGAAATCTACCAGACCCGGAGGGAGGGGGAAGCCTGCTCACTTCCAAGGAGGGAATGTGAAAAGCGAACACTTCAGAAGGTGACAAAGAAATGACGGGCCCTCCAGTATGGAAGTGATGAGTGATGAGCTGTCACTGGCATCTTGATCAAACAAGTTGGCTTTTGGGATTTCACTTAAATCCCCTCTAGGAATTCATTTTCTCTTCAATATCTGCAATTGGTAGGGTATAGGGAAAAATAATGTAGATGCTTTCTAGCTACGTGTTTAGAGGATGAATGACATATCCTGGCAGCTTGTAAATGGACCACACATGCCCTCCTGTTCACTGCCCTCCCAGCACCCACGGGGGTGGAGTACGCAGTGTGCTGGATGCACAGCCAAAGACAGAAGCCCATTTGGGGGAAGCTCTACAGGTTGAAAATCGACTTGTCTTTCCCATGTGCAGCATGTGTTAGGTGAAAGCATTCATGCTGGCTGCGTTGGAAGTCTTCTCCGAAAGCGGTAACTAGATGACTCTGGACACAGCTCTGACCTCATTAACATCACCTCTGTGCTCCTCTGTGACCAGCTTTCCTGCAGGAGAAAGAAAACCTTTTAGCTGGGTGGTCTGCACCTCCTCTCCAAGGGAGGAAGGCAGGCAGCAAACCACCGTGCCACAAAGTATCGCTTTTGCC
Source organism: Thryonomys swinderianus (assembly GCA_004025085.1). Taxonomy (NCBI): domain Eukaryota; kingdom Metazoa; phylum Chordata; class Mammalia; order Rodentia; family Thryonomyidae; genus Thryonomys; species Thryonomys swinderianus. The sequence goes on from PVIC010029749.1 coordinate 7,753, forward strand.
TTCAGGACCTGCAGTGCGGCGGAACTTTCATTGTTTTACCCTTCTTTGGCTTCATCTCTGCAGGAGGTGTTTAGTAACCAGACAAATGACTGTGAATGAGGATAAGGATCCACTAGTCTTCAGCAGAAATTGTGAGGTCAGTTCCTTCCTCTACTGTCCAGGGCTTAGTTTCTCTAGTCCTCTCAGTAGAAACCTAAGTTGACTGGACCGAGGCCATCTGGGTCCGAGTTGGTCTCTGTCTCTCTCTCCTTCCCTTCCTTACTAGTTCTCAGTTGTTCTGAACACATTATATGCACCGCAGACCAACTCCAGATGGTCTGCAGCACAGAGTGACTAAAATGAACAATTATTAATCATTTGCAAGCTAATGCCTTAAGTGAAATGGCTGAATTTCCCCTTTCTGCTCTCCAGGATAACCTGATCACTCAGGACAAAACACGCCCTTCCTAGACTGGCAACCAAGAACCTGATTTGTGCATCTCCATTTTTCTGGGGCACAAAGGCTTTCATCAAATTCTCAGAGACATTCAGTCCCCAAAGGAATGACAGTTCAATCCCTTTGTAAGGGAAGCACTGTTTTCTGGCATGGCAATATTGCTATTTAAATGTGATTTTGTTTACTGTGGCATCTGCTCTAAGATTTAAGAAATTTAAATTCAATTTTATTCAGTGTAATTCCTTTTAAAAATGGGACAGTCATTTTGAATTTGGGCAGTAAAACAGTAAAAGGAAACTACAGGGACAGTCAGTCATGTGCACAGTGTGCATGCTTGTGTGTGTGCATGTGTGCTGCCTTGATCATCCGCCCTACTTGTGCGTAGGCCATTGCCAAGGGCCAGAGACGGCTCTCCACACCACTCAGGAGGGCGCTGCTGCTGAGGCTGACAGGACTCGAGGGCTTCGTTCCATGTGTAAAAGACGTGAGCTCGGGTACAACACAACCGTCGTGTAAGACACACGCTTTCCAGAAGTTGCAGGCTCTACTGCTCCAGATTTGCTCTTAGCTGCAGTGACTACATCACTCGACGCCCCTTCTGCCTAGCTGTCCCGTTGGAGGAACTCAAGGGGAGCCATTTTAGTTTGCTTGCGGATGGCGTGCATGGTTGGGACCGAACAATTTTCATTTTGTGTGTTGCCCCTATCTGGTGTTTAAACTGTGAACAAACTCTGAACTTCGTAAAGAACATCCTATAACAACGTGACAAATGTAATCTGTAAAGACAACTGGTGCCTCTGTGTAAGGAAGAGCTGCAAGTGTAGCGAGTTAACAAGGTTGTTAAGTAACAGCGACCTTGCTGGCGGATTTGCTAAAAAATAACATTCTGGTGAGCTAACCACCAGAACTGTTCCCACCAAAGACGAGACTCCCTTTGTTCGAGCCTAGTAAGCCCTCCCACAAGATGACGCTCCATCTCTTGTCCCTCCCTCCCCAGTGGCCACCCGACGAGTATGTAAGTTTAAAATTGTCAGTCAATCTCTAGTAAACACCTGCCCCTTCCCGTGAGTGACCCTAACCCTTTCTCTATATGACCTAAAATTGCCTTTAAGAAGAGGTTGAAACTGCTCCACAGGGTCTCCAGTCTGGTATCAGTGGACCCACTGCGTGCTGTGCTAATAAAGCGCCTATGCTTATTACACACGTGTTGCTGGTCTTCTTGGGGAAGCACGATCTGGGCACATCAGCATCTTTAAGGACCTAAGCTTAAAAAGAAAATATGTGTGGTAACCACTCTCCATTGTCTGCCTTCTTCCTCAGACAGGATGAACCCAAACTGGGCCTTTGTTCCTGATGATAGCGGGAGCCCAGGCCGGTTCCTTGGAGCAGGACTGGAGCCCATGTGGATGTGGCGCCATGTTGGGAAAGGAGTGTCATCCAGGGAAGCAGTGTGGAGGCCAGGAGAGTGGCACCTGCAAGCTGGCCACTGCTTGGCATCTCGGTGTGGCAGGGCCATCTTCCAAGAGGGCACAGGAGCAGCTGAGTGTCGGGCCTTGCCTCCTGGGAGAATTTAGGGGGAGAATGTATGGACCAGCTCCCACTTCCTGTTGCCCCCACTGCTGCCGCCACCACCCACAGACCCCTGGGTGGCAAGCCAGGGTATTGAGAGGTGTCTTGGGTTCAAACCGACAGAAATGTCCCGGGAGGCACCATGAGGGTGACTCTGCCCTAAGCCAGCTGGGGTGCGTGGAGGGCCACTCAGAGCAGAAGGCCTAAGCCCAGGACAGAGAGCGGGAGACTGCCGTGGTGGCGTCCAGGTATCTAGCCAAGGCACGTGCCCTTGGCCTGTCAGTGCTCTGTCATCCCCTGATCCCCGTCACCAGCGGCTGCAGGGGGTTGGGGTGGGGCTGGGGTTGGAAAAGTGGGACCCAGACACTGTAAGTTGGAAGAAGTAAGTGCGAATGTTCTCTGGAACCGTGAGGAAGCCACAGTTCAGTGTGTGTTCATAAAAGTATTCATGAAATATTTTCTGAGTAACTAGGGGACAGAAGACGGAGATTCCAAACACAAAGTATGATACAGAGATGGGAATTAATTGCCCTGGCAAATGCACATCCTACACACATATTAAAAATATCACACCCTTCCCTATACCATATATATATTGGATTTTACTTGCGTAAAGGACCGAATTTGGTGCACAGTATGTACTCAATAGGCAAAAACCAACATGATAAAGAATGTCCTAGGAGGGCCAGAGATTTAGCTCAGTGGTTCCAGTGCCTGCCTCGCAAGTACAAGGTCCTGAGTTCAATCCCTGGTAACCACATACAATGCTGCGCATGGTGACTCACACTCACCAACAATCAATACCACATATCACAGTGCCGGGCGTAGTGGCTCACGCCTGTCATCCCAGCACTCGGGAGGCAGAGGCAGGAGGATTGCTGAGTTTGAGGTTTGCTTGGGCTCCATAGTGAGCTCAGGGTCAGCCTGATCTACAAAGCGAGACCCTGTCTCAAAAAAAAAAAAAAAAAAGAAGGTTGCAGGAATAATAAAAATAATGACAGGAAGCTGCTGGGGTTATTTTAAGATAAGATGGAGACTTGTACTCAGATTATTAGAATTTCACATTTTCAAAGGCAAAAAGGATTCTAAACGAGCACCTGACGGGAATCCCCGGAAAGTAGGTGTTTTGCCTCCTTATAGGCAAAGGAGCGTCAGCTGACAGTTATCACAGTGATGGAAGAGGCTGGGACACAAGTGGGTGCTGGAGGCAATTAGCAGAGGAAGATTTCAGGGCTCGAGATAAGCCTCTCTTCCTCCAGGGCAACCTGGACTCAAGCTTTCAGTACAAAATTTGAAAGGTTTAAATCTTATCTGGCCCCTCCCCTTATCTTTTCCTGGTGGTTTATATAGTAAGATGAGCAAAAAACAAAAAGGCGACAAATTAAAGAAAGATGATTGCATATTTAATAGGGCCTTTAAAATAAAAGGCACTCCCTGCTTAAGCACCCACCAGCTTTTGAGACAGAAAAGGTACTCCGTGGCCCTCAACTTTCTTCTTTCCCTTTTTCCTTCCTTCTTTTTCTCTCTCTCTCTCTCTCTCTCTTTCTTTCTTTCTTTCTTTCTTTCTTTCTTTCCTTTCTTTCTTTCTCTCTTTTTCTCTTTTCCTTTCTCTCCTTCCTTCCTTCCCTCCCTCCCTCCCTCCCTCCCTCCCTCCCTCCTTCCTTCCTTCCTTCCTTCCTTCCTGGTGGAAGTCACTGAGAGTTGAGCCCAGAGCTTCACCATGAACTATATTCCAGCCCTTTTTCACTTTTTATTTTGAGACAGGGTCTTCATAAGTGACCTGGTCTAGTCTCCAGCTTGTGATCCTCCTGCCTCAGCCTCCCAGATGCCAGGATTACAGGAATGCACCACCACAGCAATCTTATTTTCTATTCCTCTTTTTCTCTGGAAATACTCGACCTTTAAGATCCAAGAGTCCCCTCACTACCTGGGATTCTGAGACTCTCACTACCCCATTCTCACCCTGAGGTCTGTGCGTGGTGAGCTGATCTATCAAATACTGATCCAAGATGGGTGAAAGTTTTCATTATCACAAAACTCTGTTGGGAAGAATTAACTAGACAGAATGTGAAAGTCTGTGTGTGTGTGTGTGTGTGTGTGTGTGTGTATGTGGTGTGTTTGTAAACATAAATAGGCTTTCAAATTCTGTTTAAGTCCCATATATCTACAGCTTCTCTAACTCCCTTGATAGTAACTATTTCTGTCTTTTTTAAAATGGAAGACTGCTGGGCCAGAGATTTAGCTCAGTAGTTCCAGCGCCTGCCTCGCAAGCTCAAGGTCCTGAGTTCGATCCCAGTAATCACATACAATGCTGGGCGTGGAGACTCACGTCCACCAGCAATCAATACCACATACCACAGTGCCGGGCGTGGTGGCTCATGCCTGTAATCCCAGCACTCGGGAGGCAGAGGCAGGAGGATTGCTGAGTTCCAGGCTTGCCTGGGCTACATAGTGAGCTGAGGGCCAGCCTGAACTACAAAGCGAGACCCTGTCTCAAAAAAAAAAAAAAAAATAGAATTGAATTTTAGGAAAAAGAAACCCCATACTTTCATAAGAAATGCCACAAACAAACAAGCTGTGGAATCTACCTTTGAGGCAGGGGCAAGAGCACAGAGAGGTTTCACTGTGTGGTGCAGCTGTGCAGAGGCAGCTGAAGGCAACAGTGAGCAAACCTGGGTTCTAGCACTGAAACAGCAGCAGCAAAAGACAAATCAAAACCCAATTCCTGAGTGACCGACTCACCCCCAGCCCCTGCCACTCAGCTACACATTAAAGCCTGGATAAAAGACAGGCGTGGACTCTGAAACATAAATGCTACTTAGCTTTAAAAATTATAAACCTGGGCTGGGGATTCAGCTCAGTGATTCTGGCATCTGCCTGGCAAGCTTAAGGTCCTGAGTTTGATTCCCCAGTAGCCACGTACCATAGTGCCAGGCATGGTGACTCACACCTGCAATCCCAGCACTCAGGAGGCAGAGGTAGGAAGATTGCTGAGTTCAAGGCTTGCCTGGGCTACATAGTCAGTTCAGGACCAGCCTGAACTACAAAGCTAATGCATCTCAAAAAAAAATAAAAATTATAAACCACAAATGCAAGGGGGCAAAATTCAAAACCCATAGTCAAGAGATAAAGCTGTCAACAGAACCAGACAAAGATGGCTCAGGACTCTTCTTTCTTGCCTTTCTTTGCTTTCTTTCTCCCTTCCTTCCTTTCTTCTTTCTTTCCTTTCTCTTTCTCTTCTTTCTTTCTTTCTCTCATTCCTTTCTTTCTTTCCTTCTTTCTTTCTGAATACTGGGAATTGAACTCAAGCTTGTGCTGTCCAAGCAGATGTGAGGCTCCACTGGTCTAAATCCCTGACCGCACGGCCCAGATACAGGGTTTTAAAATAACTACAACTAACATGTCAAAGGGATCTGCTGGAAAAGCTGAATAACATGAAGGAACAGATGGACTCTGTCAGAGAGTGAGATGCAGACCTTGTGAATATCAAAGATGAAGAGTTCCTCCAATAGGCTCATCAATGGGCCAGACATAGCTGGAGAGAGAATTAGTAAACATGAAGATATGCCAATAGAAGTTATCCAAACTGAAACATAAAAATAAAAAGGAGAAACAAAACAGAACAGCAGTGGGACAGTATCAAATAATATAAAACATAAGTAATTAGTATTTCAGAAAAAGAAGGAAAAAAAGAGAATAAGGCCCTAAAATTAAATAATAGACAAGGATTTTTTCAAAATTAAAGGTTCAAGAATTGCAATGTTCCAAGCAGGATAACTCTTTGCCCAAGTCTTCTATAAATAAACCTAGATGCATCACAATTAAGTTGCTGAAAACTGAAGACGAGGAAAATATTTTAGAAGCAATGAGGAAAAAAAAATTGCATATAGAAAGTGAAGGATAGGAATCACAGCAGATTTCTCAGAAAATATGCAAACTATATCAGTACCTTATGATACTGAAAGAAAGAAACTTGCCAACCCAGGACTTTAGATCCACTAAAAATATCTTTCAAAAATCAAGGTTAAATAAGGACCCTCCAACAAACAGAAGCTAAGAATTTGCTGCCAAGAGACTGTATTAAAGAAATAGTAAAGGAGCTGGGGGTATGTGGTACGTAACCGTCATCCCAGCATCCTGGGACACTGAGGCAAGAGGATCACCAGTTTGGCCTCAGCCTGGGCAAGTTTAGCACTCAGCAAGAATCTGTTCAGGAGAGAATAAATGAATCAATATTTAAAAGACGAGGGATGTAGCTCAGTGTGAGGCCCAGCACCCCCTCCTCCTCCATACACAAGAAAAGAAATGAGAAAGGAAATTTTCAGGTAGGATGATATTAACTGGGAATTAGGACTCTCTCACACAAGTAAATGTGCTGGAAATGAAAGAAAATTAAATACATAACATATTTTTCTTTTTTTAATCACATTAAATTAGTATAGAGGAAAACATTTTTGTAAAGAACTAATTCATTTAAAACACTTTAGTAGGAGAATACATAGGAAATTTTCAACTAATTTTTTGAGTTAGAAGGCTTGCAAATTATTTTATTTTAATCTTGAAGCTTATTTGCATTTCAAAATTGTCTGCAGTGAACCCTACTCTTTGTACTAAAAGAGTAGAATTTTCTTCTTAAATTCTGGTTATGATGTATGGATTTCAAGAGCTCTAAAGTTAGAGAAATTGTATAAGACAATTGTTACAGAAAACGATAACTAGAATATCCTGTTTTGAAAAGTTTCTTTACTCCCCCCATATAGTAAGATGAAAAGAAAATAAACAAGCAATAAGAGTCTCTTTTTCTGATCCATATGCCAACAACAGTACATCTTCTATTTGGAGACTAAGGGTTAAATAAAATCCTTTTATAAATACTGTTGATATTCTGCTATTGAAGTTTGGAGCTAGAGTCATGAGGAAACTATTCCCTATATAGTTAGAAAGAGCCAAGAATTAGTATCTAAGTGTTTGTCAGAATGGAGTCTTTTGGCAGCAAAATGTCCTTTGTAAAACTTAACCTCTAAATAAATATTTGAATTTGACATTAAAAGTCACTAAGACTTCTTTTCATTTTTTCCTCAGCATTGGGATTTGAACTCAGAACCTTGCACTTCCCAGGCAGGCATAGGCTAAGACTTCTTTTCAAATTTGGTATTAAAGTAGTATTTTTCTAGAGAAAGAATAATTTTCTGCAAACATACACTATTCTTCTTTTGCCTTGGTTATCAAGGCAAAGGGGAGACAGAATATTCGGGATATTTAGAATTCAAACCCAGAAGCCAGATACCACCAAATATATGGCAGAATAACTGGATGAGTAGAAGAGAAAGTGTGTAAAGATAAAGCTATTACTAGCTGTGAAGTGGACCCATGATTTAGGGGGATGCTCTTTCTGCCATCAAAAATAAACCAAGATAACACTCTGCAAATCCTAGCTCCAGAATATGTTGATATCTGTCCATTAACATGCTCTCTACCCCAGTGAATGAAGGAATTAGAGGAACTGTCTCTCTCCTCCTTTTGCCAGGGGAATTTCTTGCACAAAGAAATGAATGGTCAATGAAGGGAAATAAAAATGATTGCTAATGCAGGTGATTCTCCCCTCCCCTCTTTCTCAAACACACACACACACAGTTCTTCCAAAGTTCCTCTAGGAAAAGTACCTCTTAGAAGCAAACACATGACACTGTGACTTGGCAATTTTTTAAAAGTCAAAACAAGCTGTTGAATTAACTGCTGCACTGCTTTCTCTCCTGTCCAAATTTCTGACCATTGTAAGAGGGAAATTTTGGTATTGTGTCCTCCATACTGAATCATCTCTGTTCTGCACACAGAGCTGAACTCAGCTGTTTGGCCACAGTCATCCAGACCTCGTTGGAAAGGCCAAACCGCCTCTGAAGGTAGTGAAAGGATGTCTGACCTTTCCCACTTACTCCTAAAAAACCAGATCCAATGGAACACAGCCTATGGCTCTTTTGTTGATATTTCTTAAGTCACTGGACCTGAAAGAGTCAAAATCTTTTTTTTTTTCGGTACCAGGAGAGTAAAAATCTTAATTTTTAACAATTATAGTTGGATGGAGGAAAAATTATCCCAAGAAATGTTCTCCACAGAAACTTGAGATCCAGCTAAAGAGAAAGAATACATACCCAGGGGTGACTAGAAACAAGGAGCAATCCCAGCAGACCCAAGACTCTCATCTCCTCTGGCAGAGGAAGAGGCTCTCTAAGGTTGGGGAGGCAAACACCTCAGGGTTTTAAGAACCTTGTGCAAGAGACGAGGGAAAATGTGCCCTTGCAGAGAAGGAACACAGCTCTCTGTCAGGTGAAAAGACAAAGACTGCGGGGACAGCAAGGCAAACAGACAGAAGGGGGGAAACCCTGGACAGAGGTGGAAAACAGGAAGGAGAGGGTGGAAGCAGGGAGGAGGATCTTCCTTCTTGCATCTCCAGACCAGGAGTCCAGAAAGAAGACCAACTACCTCCAGAACTTTGGTTCTTGGGTTCACTGCTCAATCCTTAGAACCTTAACTAGCGAGTGGCCAACACATGGTAATTAGATGAATGGGTGATACCTGCACAGAAAGAGCTGAGAAAACGCCTCGTTTCATGAGTGGGCAGAAAGGATACTACAGAGGAGAACTCTGTTTATAGAACGGCCAAGAGATGCTCAGCTTGGGGCCACACTGGCTTTCCTGCTGCGAGACCAGACAAGGGCCCTTGTGAAGCAAGCAGTCATCAAGCCTAGTGGAGTAAGGAGCAAAGAGGTGGTGAAAGGCGATGGTGTTTAAGGGCACTGTCTCCATATCTCTGCTCAAACACCAAACACACGCTTCGATATACGAACATCTCATCACCCAGGCTCTCTCCTCTTGAAACTATTTTCACGGAGTTTCCTACAAAATATAAGTAACCAACCAAGGCCTTAAATGTGCTCTGCCACTCAAAGTCACTAATACCATGACAAGAATTTTCCATTAACCTAGCAATAGGGAAGGCCAGGGCACAGAGACTCAAAATGGATTCCCAGGGGCCTGTGAGAACCACAAAAAAGGCAACAAATCTGGTCAAGTGAGAGGGCGTTGGGTTGATTGAGAGCCCTCTTAGAGGGTTAGGTAAAATAAAATATCTTCTTTTGGCTGTATTGGGGATTGAACCCAGGGAGTTCACCCCAGATCTTTTTATATTTTTTACTGTGAGACAGGGTCTCACTAAGTTGTTCAGTTTCCGAGGCTGTTTTTAACCTTGCAATCCTCCTGACTCACTCTCCCAGAGTGCCTGGTCTATTTTTCTTACTCCTAGTTGATCTAATAACAGATAAAAGTTTGTGCAAAGTGGTAACAAAACTTACCTGATTATATATTCTTGTGTTTGTGTGCATGTGTGTGGAGAGAGACACACATGCTTAGGTATGCTTCCATGTAAGTGGAATGAATGACACCACCAACACAGGAGGAAAAATGAAGTCATAAAATGCTCATTTAAAATCACAAAAGGCAGAAAAAGAGAAGAAGGCAAAAATAAGTAAAAAGAACAAGGGCAACAAATACAAAGCAGTAACAAGAATGATAGACATTTGTCTCTATCAATAAAAACTTTGAGGGCCAGAGAGTTAGCTCAGTGGTTCCAGCACCTGCCTAACATACACAAGGTCCTTAATCCAATCTCTGGTAACCACATACAGCAGTACTGAGTGGGTGACTCACGCCCACCATCAGTCAGTACCACGTACCCCAGTGCTGGGTGGGGTGGCTACGCCTTTAATCCTGGCACTTGGGAGGCAGAGGCAGGAGGATTGCTGAGTTCAAGGCTTGCCTAGGCTACACAGTGAGCTCAGGACCAGCCTGAACTACAAAGTGAGACCCTATCTCAAAACAAAACAAAACAAACAAACAAACAACTTTGCATATCAGTGACCTAGATGCATAGTTAAAAGAGAAATAGGTATATAAAAACAGGACTTAATCATATGCTATTTAAAGTAAGTCACTTGAAATAAAGACAGATTCAAAGTAAATGGATAAAGGTACTAACACAAAAGGATTGTGGGAAGAGCTATATTAATCTTAGGCAGCAGGCTTAAAAGCAAGAAAAGCTATTAGGAATAAGGAGAGGCATTACATAATGACGTCAAGGGTCAATTCTCTAAAGAATTCATAATAGTTGATGTTTAAGCACCTGATAACAGTCTGTGAAAATGTGAGGCAAAAACTGATCACCTGCGAGGAGACATGGAAGAATCCACATCTATAGTGAAGACTTCTACTGCCCTCTATCAGAAAAGGCTACATTCAGCAGTGAGAGAACGAGGAAGGACACGGTGTAACTCAGTGGCACCCTCAGTCCACTGGACACAATTGATAGCAATTGACATCTATCAATAACTTCACCCAACAACAGCAGGAGACACATTTTTCTCACACATAGAACACTGTCCCAGACAGACCTCAGGTGTTCATACTTTAGGCCATAAAACACATCTCAGAAAATGTCAAAGAATAGAAGTCATGTAATGTCTGTTCCTAGATCACAGTGGAACTATAAGTCAACAACACAATGACAACTGGAACATCCAAAAATACGTGGAAATCAGATGGCATACTTCTAAATAATACAGCAGTCAAAGAAGAAATCTCAAGAGAAATGAAATACTTGCTTAAATAAAAATGGGAATACATCTCAAAATTTGTGGGGTCTTATGGAAGCAGTGCTTTAAGGAGGGAAATCTGTGTGTGAATGCTTGTTAGAAAAGTAGAAAGATCTAAAACCAGTTACCTGACATTCTACCTTAGAAAGCTAGAAAAGGAGCAAATTAAATCCAAAGAAAGAATAAAAGGGCCAGGGACAATGGTATACACCTATGATCCTAGCATATTGGGAGGCTGAGGCAGGAGGACAGCCAGTTCAAATCCTGTCTGGGCAACTTTGTAAGACCATGCCTCAAAATTTTAAGTGTGTGTGTGCACATGCAAAAGCTCAGTGGCAGACACACCCATGTCTTTTATCCACCAGAAGGAAGAACAGGAGGTGGAAGAAGACAAGAAAGAGAAGAAGAAAAAATTAGAGCAGGGATCAGTAAAATTGCCAACAAAAATTAATAGAAAAAAGCCAACAAATCTGAAAGCTAATTCTTTGAAGAGATCACTGAAGAGTCAATAAGCCCCTAACTAGGCTTACAAAACAGAGGCCATATTACTAATGTTGCAAGGAAAAAGAGGATATTATGGATCCCATGAGCATTAAAAGTATAATGAAAGGGCCGGAGGGTTAGCTCAGTGGTTCCAGTGCCTGCCTTGCAAGTGCAAGGACCTGAGTTCAATCCCCGGTAACCACATATAATGCTGGGCGTGGTGGCTCACGCCTGTAATCCCAGCCCTCGGGAGGCAGAGACAGGAGGATTGCTGAGTTTGCGGCGGCTTGCCTGGGCACCATAGTGAGCTCAGGGCCAGCCTGAACTACAAAGCGAGACCCTGTCTCCAAAAAGCAAAAAAAAAAAAAAAAAAAAGTATAATGAAAGCCAATGTGGTGTGCACACATGTGGCCCAACATGAAGGAGGATTGTCACAAGTTCGAGGCCAGCCTGAATCACATAGCAAGACCCTGTCTCAAAATGCATACATACATACACACATATGTACATATGCATAGATGGCTAATAAAGGAAGACTACTGGCAATTCTGTGTCTACAAATTAGATAACCTGGATGAAGTGGATCAGTTGATTAAAAAGCAATCTGGCTGGTCCTGGTGGCACACACCCATAATCCTAGGTACTCAGGAGGCTGAGGCAAGAGGATCACAAACTTAAACAATAAGTTGCCAGCCTGGGAAACTTATTGAGACCTTATCCAAAAATGCAGCTCAGTGACAAAGCATTTGCCTAGCATGTGTGAGTCCCTGAGTTTTCTCCCTCTTACCTACCCCCCCACCATGCCAGGTGCTAAGTTTGCACAAGAAGAAACATACAAAGTGAATAGGTCCTTATTTATAAAAGAAATCAAATCAATAAATAAAATGGAGCCAGGTCCAGATGGGTTCACTAATAGATTTTACCAAAAACTTGAGTAATAAATTAGGACTGGGGTGATGTAACTCCCTCTAGATTGCTTTCCTAGCATTCATGGGACTGTAGGTCTGATTCCCAGCACTGGAGGAAAGAAAAAGAAAGAAATGATATGCATTCTTCCTATGTGTCAACCTCTTTCTGAAGAGGGAAGCAGTGGAGTAGTTCCTAATGTACTCCACTATTCTGAGACTAGTCTCACCATAATACCAAAACACCACAAAGACGTGAAGAAGACTACAGTATCGCTTGAGTCCATCTCATTAACACAGATGTTACAATCCTCACCAAAATATCGCCAAATATTCAGCAAATTGAATTCCACATTACATAAAAAGAACTAAACTCTGGTATTTATTTTAGGTATGCAAGTCTGTTCCAATATAAGCTATCGTATCAACAAGCTAAAGAAGAAAAAGTGCACGATCATATCAATAGAGGCAGAAAAAAACATCTGACAAAGTCCAGCACCCATTCATGACCAAAGTGCTCAGTAAACTAGAAAGGAACTTCCTCAGTTTCATCAAGAATATTTCCAAAAGAATATATAGCAAGCGTCATAATGATGAAAAAGTAGAGACTTCCCCAATAAGATCAGGAACAAGCTAAGGATCTTCCCATCACCACATTTATAATGTCATCTTAGAAGTCTTAGCTGGTGAAATACAATGAAAAAACCTTTGTATTGTTTGGGAAGGAAGAAATAAAGTTGTCTTTGTTCACAAATGACATGACTAGCTTTGTAGAAAATCCACAAGAATTTTTAAAAAATGGAAATGAGAAGCAATTATAACAAAATTGCAACTACAATGTTCATATATAGAAGTGAACTGCTTTTGCACATACCAGCATTAAATAGATGCAATCAAATTAAAAAGACAATGCCCAGCCAGGCAGGGTGGTGCACACCTGTAATGCCAGCACATGGGGAGGCTGAAGCAGAAGGATGGCAGGTTTGAGCCCAGCTGGGCAATTCAGCAAGTTAGTGAGACCCTGTGTATAAACAAACAAATAAATAGTGCTGGGATATCGCTCAGTCCAAAGGCCTGGTTCAACTCACAGCACTGAGAGGAAAACCTACAATGTTTATTTACCTTTATTTACATTAACATACACCAAAGTGAAATCCTTAGGCATGAATCTAACATGTATGAGGAAAGCTACAAAAGTGATAAAAAGAAATCAAAGCTAATCTAAATAAGTGAAGATATCCCATGCTCAGGGCTATGAAAATTCAATATTTCCAAGATGTCAATCCTTTCTAACTGATCCATAGATTCACTGTAATTTCAGTCCAAATATTCCATGCTTTTTTGTAGATGCTGATTCTGTAGTTAGTTTGTGGAGGCAAAAGACACAGAATAGCCCATATAAAACTGAAGAACAAAACTGAAGGACTGATACTATTTAACTTCATGACTTATCTATAAAGATACAGTTGTGTGTGGCTCCATTGAAAGGATAGACTAGTCAACCAATGGAGAACAGACAGCCAAGAGATAGACCCACACAAATCCAGTCAACAGATCTGTAACTAAAGGACAGAACAATTCAATGGAGAAAGGAGTCCTTTCAACAAGTAGTGGTAGGATAGCTGGACACACACACACACACACCCCACACGCAAATTTAAACACTGACCTTATATCCTTCACAAAAAGTAGTTCAAAACAGATCACAGTCCTAAATGGAAACATAAAACTACTAGAATATCACAAAGAAGAACATTTAAGCTACTTTGGGTTTGGCGAATGATTTTCTAGTTACGACATCAAAGAAACAATCCATGAAAGAAAGAATCAAATAGCTGGGTGTCTTTGAAATTTATATGTTATCTTCTGCAAAAGACTGCAAAAAGAGCTGTGAGACATTATTTTGCAAAACAAAATAAAGGATGATTGTGATAAAGTATTGTTACTCAAAATATCCAAAGAATCTTGAGCACTGAACAATAAAAAAGCCAAGTGGTGGACTGGAGATTTAGCTCAGTGGATCCAGCGCCTGCCTCGCAAGCACAAGGCCCTAAATTCGATCCCAGTAACCACATACAATACTGCGTGTGGTGACTCACGCCCACCAGCCATCAATACCACATACCACAGTGCCGGGCATGGTGGCTCACGCCTGTCATCCCAGCATTCGGGAGGCAGAGACAGGAGGATTGCTGAGTTCGAGGCTTGCCTGGGCTACATAGTGAGCTGAGGGCCAGCCTGAACTACAAAGCGAGACCCTGTCTCAAAAAAACAGAAAGCCAGGTGGTACCATGGCGCACACCAGCGGACCAATCTGCAGGTGAGTACAGCTCCCCCAGGATCCAGTCACCTTCAAAAAGCCTCTAGGAGCCTTTTGAGGGGACACATGAGATCCAAACTATAACGACCAGCAAGGACGGTGAACCCTGATGTAGACTAGGGACTGGGCGGGGCAGTGACGTGTTCATGCACTTTCCAGTTACAGCAGGTGCACCGTGCGGGTGGGGGCGGGTGACGGGGGGGGGGGGGA
>PVIC010029750.1:0-22334 GCA_004025085.1 Thryonomys swinderianus
GTGCATCATTAAAAAAAACTACTAGGCCAGAGAGTTAGCTCAATGGTTCCAGCTCCTGCCAAGCAAGTGCAAGGTCCCTGCTTCAATCCCCCATAACCACATATAGCAATAACAGGTGTGGTGACCCACTAGCAATCAATACCACATACCACAATGCTGGGCCCGGTGGCTCACGCCTGTAATCCCAACACTTGGGAGGGAGAGGCAGGAGGAGTGCTGAGTTTGAGGCTTGGAGGGGCTACATAGGGATGTCAGGGGCAGCCTGAACTATAAAGTGAGACCCTGTCTCAAAAAAAAAAAAAAAACAGCTAGTGCTTCTCTAGGCATTGCTAATAAATACACTGACCAATGGAAATCTAATAATGCAGTGGATACTGTAGAGAAATGAATCAGCAACTTACAAGAGACTTGGGCACACAGTGGATAAGTGTCCACTGACTAATTCACCTAACCCTGTGTTGCAGTTACAGTGGAGGGTCCACCCTGTGGATTGTTGTAACAGACTTCTAGTAGTGTCTGGGTGGTCATGGAGGTGTGTCGATGAGGTTTACATCTGTTCCCTCTCTGGAACTCTTCCCCTGCTCTGCTTCCTGGCCACCACAAACTAAGTACATTTACTCCACCGTGCCCTTCTGCCATGATGTTCCTGACTTACAGGCAGCTAACCATGTATTGAATCCCCTTAGAACACGACCCAAATCAAATCTTTTCTTTAAATTGTAAGTGTGTCTAGTAACTGGAGTATGTCTAGAGACAGGAATATACTTTTCTTTCTTTTTTTGAGACAGGGTTTCGCTTTGTAGTTCAGGCTGGCCCTGAGCTCCCTATGTAGCCCAGGCAAGCCTCAAACTCAGCAAACCTCCTGCCTCTGCCTCCTGAATGCTGGGGTTACAGGTGTGAGCCACCACGCCCGGCACTTCGGTATGTGGGATTGATTGCTGGTTGTGGTACTGTTGTATGTGGTTACCGAGGATTGAACCAACAGCCTTGCACTTGCTAGGTGGGCACTAGAACCACTGAGCTAAATCTCCAGAACCAGGAATATACTTCTGTTGGAACCTGAGCCTGCTTCTAGGGGCATGTTGCCTTCTCCAGGCAGGGAAATTGCTTCTGATCAAATCATAAAGAAGCCCAGAGTCTGGTCCTGCCCTTGCCAAATAGGTGGCCCTACCATTTTTTCAAAGTCATCCCAAGTGCCAGACTTTAGGTTAAGCACATTACTTATACCATCACATAATTTTTACTGAAACTCTCAGAGGTTGGTGGCTTTCCTACAGCTGAGAAGTGGATATGCAAGTAACACATCATGTCCAAAATCAAAAGCAGATCAAGAGATTTGGGATTTTATCTAAAGTCTGCTTCCAAATATAAGGTTCTTAATGACTATATTTCCTCTCATCACTTGAAGAACTTGATTTTAAGATCCCTGTTAAAAATTTACCCAGTAGGTACTGATATGACTAGGTCATATTGATTGAGAGAAGCTAATAAATTGCTCCACATCACACAGCTAAAAAGTGGTAGACTCAGGATTTGAACAGATGTCTAAAGGGCACCACTGCAGAGCTGCCATTGTCTGTGAATTGCCTCCCTGTCCAAGAACTACTGACCTTGTCTGTGCCCCTCCTGAGTGACTTGGATAGCCAAGTCTTTATATTAAAGAATTAAAATACTAAAGAATATAAGGCCAGCAGATTATATGTGTCCCGGGCTTTGTGTTTATGCACATTTCTCCCCCTCTATTTGAAACAGCTCTAGATTTTCTAAAAGAATTTGTGCTGTTTCAGAACATCAAATTCATCCTAGCAAGTGTGTTTTTGCTTACCTTCTAGACAGACTTCCAGAAAGGTGCAACAAAAAAAAAAATCTATATTTGCAATCTACACTTGATCTTAGCCAAAAGGCCGAGAAGCGATTATATTTGCAATCTAGAATTCATTGTTCAATATAAATTCTGCTCTGTGTATAAAAGAATATTATGGAGAAGAATAAAAAGCTCAATCTGCTTTTTCCAAGGTCCCTTCAGGTCGACATGTTTAAAAAAAGAAAGACTTTAACTTGTCACTCAGCTCTCACTTTGCATGAATCATAGCAGCCTCTACATGGGGAAACAGCCTAGTTCTAGGGACTAGTAATAGAAGCTGAGGTTTGTCACCTCCCTGGCCACATTTCATATCCCACTTAAGTGGCCGTTTGGGGCTATGTGATGGTACATCCTTGACCCAGGGAGGACTGAGCCTTGGGCAGTGGCCATCTCAGTGGACAGATCCCATGTCCCAAAGGCAGCCACCTGGGTGTTGAGACCCTGGACAGAGGCTAGAACAGAGAAGAATCTTTAGTAGGGTGGCCTCTTTGTCTCTTCAAGATATTTCTGTCAGGGGGTCAAAATATAGTAGTAAAAAGAACAGATAGGACCCATTAAGTACTAGGCTGTAATTATTTTCACTGGTGTTGATGCTGCTGTTATTACATAACTTAAGTCACTTAACCATCAGAATACCTTGAAGTATGGCTGGGGATTTAGCTCAAGTGGTACCACACCAACCTTGGATGCACAAGGGCCCCGAATTTAATCCCCAGTACTGTAACAACAACCCCAGAATACTATTAAGTAGCTATTATTCATGCAACAAAATGCGGGACTTAGAGATTTGGTTGTTGGACCAGAAACCTGGGGGTGACCCCTTCCTTTCTGTCACCTCTTGATGGTTGTGAAAGTCTGAAAAGTTAGATTTGCTAGTCCTCAGTTTTCCTCATTTGTAAAATGGAGACAACAACATTACCTATTTCATAGAGTTGTCAGGAGAATTAAATAGGATTTATGTATGCAAAGCATTTAATAACAGCATTTAATTGGCTCAGAGTGAGGATGTAAGGCTTGCCAGTGATCATTAGCTGGATATTAGGTCCACTACAATATCTGAGCCTTTAAGAAGAGCTGGAACAGAGTGATGGCATAAACCTGTGATCCCAGTATTCTGAGAGGTAGAGGGAGGAGAATCACAAGTTTGAGCCTGCATGGACAACTTGGTAATTTAGCAAGAATTTGCCTTTAAAAAAAAAAAAAGTTGGAAATGTAGGTTGGTAGCTGGAAGTGTAAGTTGGAAAAGTTGTAGGCCCTGACGGTGGGGTGATACACTTCTAGGGCCAGGTTTTTCTGCCTTGCAGAAAGCTAGGCATGGATCTACACATCTGTAATCCCAGCATTTAGGAGGACTGCAAATCTGAGGCCACCTTGATCTCAGCCTTGAGCCTGAGCAAAACTCAGTCTCAAAAACAAAACAAAACCACCAGGCATGGTGGCTCATGCCTGTAATCCCAGAATACTTTTCAATAGTGACCCAAGTATTTTGATTCAGATTTACTGACTCTTACTAAAGAGTGTCTTTAAAAATATAATATCAGGGGGCCGGAGGGTTAGCTCAGTGGTTCCAGCACCTGCCTCACAAGCACAAGGTCCTGAGTTTGATTCCTGATAACCACATACAATGCTGGGCGTGGAGACTCATGCCCACCAACAATCAATACCGCATACCACAGTGCCGGGTGTGGTGGCTCACGCCTGTAATCCTAGCACTCAGGAGGCAGAGGCAGGAGAATTGCTGGGTTCGAGGCTTGCCTGGGCTCCATAGTGAGCTCAGAGCCAGCCTGAACTACAAAGCAAGACCCTGTCTCAAAAAAAAAAAAAAAATAATATCAGGGCCGGGCGTGGTGGCTCACGCCTATAATCCCAGCACTCAGGAGGCAGAGAGAGGAGGATTGCTGAGTTTGAGGCTTGCCTGGGCTCCATAGTGAGCTCAGGGCCAGCCTGAACTACAAAGCGAGACCCTGTCTCAAACAAAAAAATAAAAATAAAAATAATATCATAGCCAGGCATGATGGCTCATGCCTGTAATCTCACCACTTGGGAGGCAGAGGCAGCAGAATTGCTGAGTTTAAGGCTTGCCAGGGCTACAAAGTGAGCTCAAGGTCAGCCTGAACTACAAAGCAAGACCCTGTCACAAAAACGAAACAAAACAAAACCCTAGGAGAACCTGAGCTTTCCATTAGTGATGATGTGGAAGGAAAACAAAAAGAATGAATGAATCTCTAGGGACAAACTGATTTATTGCTCACAAACTGGAAGATGTTACTCAGGTATTTTGCTTGACATCAAGGTGGAGGTAGTAATAAAATGGACAAAACAGGTCAAGATTTTTTTTTTTAATTTTGGCTTTCACTTCTGCTTGGATTTAGAACCTAATATATTTTCTCACCAGCAAGATCAAACAGAAAAAATACTCCAACCAGTGCTTGACATGGTTCAGGGCATCCTAACGGAGGGCAGGGAGGAAGGAGAAATAAATCAAAGTATTTGCTGCCACAGCCATTCATGTCTGAAAGAACAAGACAACATAAATCTTCCTTGTGAGCTGGAATTTGAAATAGAGTGAGAAATTGCTGCAAAATGAATATTCAGTCAGGAATGTTGGTGGCCTGGTTTTCTTAAGAATTGAGCTTATTTGAGGGAAATGGTGGGAGATAGGGGGAAAAAAAGAGCTCTCTTATGGAGCTGATTATGTTTTAGGACAAACCCAGTAACACTGCTTTGAGACTTGAGGTTCCTTCTCAATTCCTATTCACTGTCGTCTCTACTAACATCTATGATTGGTTGACCCTGCGCCAGGCACTGGGCTACATCGCAGAGAACTCTGGGTCATGGATTTGATACTAGCCTGCTCTCAAGAAGAAGCAACCTATAGGGAGTGACAGGCACACTGAATACATGTTTCTCCAACAGTCACTGTGCTAGGAAGGAAAGGACTCAAATACATTAGGATAAGAAGGAGGAAGGATCAGCACACCTAGTCTGGGGGTTTAAGGACAGCCTCTCAGAGGAAGTGATATTTGAACCTCAGCTTGAAGGGTAAGTGGAAAGTAGCCAAGCGAAGAGTGGGTGGTGGGGATGTGGGTGGAGAAGCTTGGTGTTTTCGAGAAACAAGGAAATGGCCAGGGGCTGAAGCTCAGAGCTCTAAAGGGGACAGTGATATGCTGTGGGGCTGGTGAGGAGGGGAAGGAGCCTGGGCTGGCCTACTTTCCTCTCGCATTGTATGGCTCTGTTTACGTCATGTGTGTTCAGTTCTCAGTGGGAGAAGGCAGGCCCTCCCTTCCTCTCATGGGGACACAAGCTTCAATACCAGTAGGTCATTCCTATGGGCCTAGCGGAGGTTCTTGCTGGAGCTGTGTAGTGCCTGGGGAGCTCTGGCTGCTTGGGTCTCTTCTCACCTTTCCTGGGGCTGCACGGCCTTTTCCTAGGACCCTAGCTAACCCCAGCACCAAGAGCACTGGCATCCTCACTCAGACACTTCAGGAAATTTGGTTCAGTTACTTCATGGTCTGGTTTCCTCTTCTTGCAGCCAGCATTGCCTCTGATCATGTGTTCCACGAAGAAAACCAAGTCCCCACTTCCGCTCCAGCTCCAGTAGTTGGTTCCCTCTCTCGTTATCATTCATCACAACGAAAACAGCTACCATCTGTGGGCCCTTAATCAGCTCAAACAGCTAGACTTGATTCTATGGCTGCCCTGTGTCCAGTGCTCTAGGATACAAAGGAGAGCAAAGTTATACAGGACTCTGCTCTGGAGAATCTACCCTAAGTTATCTTATGATCTCACCAAATCTTCACAAGAAACCCATGTGTAAGAACCATTACTAGTGCCAACTGTACAGATGGGGAAACTGAGTCACAGAGAGGTTGAAGAGTGAGACCAATGTCTTTTTTCTGAGCTTGGATTTAAGTCTCTCTAGACCTGAAGCCCAAGTTCTTAACCACCACTTTTTGTTCCTTCTACCCACTCCTCTGTGAAGTATCTTGAGACTGTGATTCTTCTACAACTGAGGCTTTACCTTGTACATAGAGTCCTCTATACTACACTTCTGCAGCTATGATTCACCTTGCTGTTCTCCTAGCTGGGTGACAGTGTACAGTAGTTGCTGTGGACATCCAAAGACCTGAAAGACCTGAAGTTCTCCTAAGACTTGTGACTTCAAGAAAGTATTTCTCAAACAGGATGGCACCATCCTTAGGGGATGTTTGCTTGTGAGGGTACTTTTGGTTGTCACAAGGATTGCAAGGCTATGGGGGTGGAGATGGGGAAGTCTGGCATCCTACTGGCTTTGGAGGTCAGTGTGAAACTGGCTTGTGGGGTAAAGAGCTCTCTGGTGTTCTCCAACTTTTGAAATACCAGATACTTGCACAGTGAAATTCTTGATTTTTCTGAACCTAGATATGAAATACATGTATTCACCAAGGCTTGTCTGCCATTGTGAAAATGATGTAATTGACAGCAGCACTACACTTTCATCTGATTTGCCTGTGATATATAATAGTATCAGTCTTTACCTGTAGCTATTTTGCTCGTGGAGACCTGTGTATGCCTTGTTTAAATTATTTTAAAATTTTGTTTTTATTTTTGGTCCGGAGATTTAGCTCAGTGGTTCCAGTGCCTGCCTTGCAAGCGCAAGGTCCTGAGTTTGATCCCCGGTAACCACATACAATGCTGGGTGTGGTGACTCACACCCACTGGCAATCAATACCACATACCACAATGCCGGGTGTGGTGGCTCACGCCTGTCATCCCAGCACTCGGGAGGCAGAGACAGGAGGATTGCTGAGTTTAAGGCTTGCCTGGGCTACATAGGGAGCTCAGGGCCAGTCTGAACTACAAAGCGAGTTTTGAGATAGGGTTTCACTTTGTAATTTAGGCCGGCCCCGAGCTATGTTGTCCTGGTAGGCCTCAAATTTGGCAATCCTCCTGCCTCTGCCTCCCAAATTCTGGGATTACAGGTGTGAGCCACCACGCCTGGCACTGTGGTGTGTGGTACTGATTGCTGGTGGGCGTGAGACACCACACCCAGTATTGTTGTATGTAGTTACTGGAGATCAAACCAAGGACCTTGTGCTTGCCAGGCAGGTGCCAGAACCACTGAGCTAAATCTCCTTGTTTAAGTTATTTTGAAATAAAATATTTAAAATAAAAGGGTAAAGAAATATTCAGCTGAATACTGTCTCATTTCTGTGAAATGTGGACTTACTAAAAGTACATCACAGATGGTGGGGATTTAGCTCAAGTGGTACCAAATCAACACTGGATGCACAAGGGCCTGAGTTCAATCCCTGATAACGCAAAAAAAAAAAAAAAAAAAAAAAAAAAAAAAAAAAAAAAAAAAAAAAAAAAAAAAAAAAAAAAAAAAAAAAAAAAAAAAAAAAGGAAAGAAGTCAAAACTAAAAGTACATCACATCTTATACAGTCACAGTCACACTTGAGCATTTTCATACTGAAATACATATTAGAGTGTAAAGTATTTTTTCTCACTTCCTCAGATGACAGAACTTTACATTAATTCTTAGAATATATATAGTACATAGATTATACCATGTATGAATTTCAATTCAGGAAAGTACAGGTAATATTATAGAAATACTTGTTTTAAGAGGTGGATAGGATGGCTAATGAAGGGCTCATTTTACTGGTGATTATTGCTACATATATTTTGGTTCTCCTCCTGGTGCTAACCTCATAGCCATGGCAGGATTTAATTGCTTGCTTGTGCCACTCACTGGTTGAGAATTTTCTAGGGTTTTGCTCATGGCAGAAGACTGATTTGTGAAGAGTCCAAAGTTTTTCAGAGCCAATTCTGTGACCAGTGAGGTGAGCAGGATGGTGATCTTCTTGGTGCATCCTCATGGCAGGGACTGTGTCTTCTCTGTTGTTGCCACCTCATCTCCAACACTTACTACATAGCAAGTGCTCAGTGGAATTTTGTCAAATAGACAACATGAACTTGGTGTAACAGAGTTACAATGAACAATGCACAGCTGTCATACCAAACTTAAGTAACATAGAAGTGTATATTATATCAGAAATAATACACAAAAAGTGGAACTTTCTACACTAGGTCTTAGTGGAGATATTTAAAAGACATTATGGCCAGGTCACAGTCCCACCCAAGGGGTGCTGGTTAAGAACAACTGATAAACCCACAACGGTACGTTCAGTATGAATATTCCCTTTCTGTCCTTTTGGGAAATCCCAATTCCTATAGGTTAAGTAACCTATAGGTTAATTATTAGGAGTAATGGTAGACTGGAAAAATTCTCTTCTTATAATAAACATTATTCAAAATCTGGTGAGTGTTCTTCCAGAGTTTAAAATGTGTCCATGGAAGTCAGGGAAGGGGAAAAGGGCTCGTTCTTAAAGAATGAGAAACATTTTAATATATTTATTCAATTTATAAAAATGAGATTTATATCATAATACTATTCTAAAATGTGTTCTTTTTCACTTCCTATTTCAGAACACATTAGAAATACTTTGCAATCAAGTGTTTTGAGTAGCTTAGCCCTGCAGGAAATTCCAAAGTGCAGGTTGCCAAGGTTTCAAAGAAAGGAGTAAAACTGCCAAATGGACAATTTTCATGGGAAAATGTTCCTACAGATACATGAGTCCCTATGAATGTGCTGTTTTCCATTTTTGAAACATGCTGGAGTTTTGCATTTGGTAAATCTGAGTTTAAATTTCAGTGTGAATTTATGTCTAGTGTGAGAGACGAGCACTAAACAAGTAAACAAAAAAGCAAACCATGTCAACATCACTCTTAACTCTGGTTCTCTTCTGAAAGATAGGTAGTGTGAAGGCTTTGGCCCAAAGGAAGGAGAGACCATGTCAGATAGGAGGCCTCTGAGGAGGCAGCCCTGAAATGAGACCGGAGAGCATGTCCACGGCCTGGGGTAGGAGAGAGCCCAGAGTGTCTGAAGAGTCCACAGGGCAGGAAAATTTAAGAGCCTTCGGAAGCAGGACAGGGGAACTGGACCTTGAAGACTCTCACAGTCCATTGTAAAGAGTTTACTTTAGGGTTGCCGGGCGTGGTGGCTCACGCCTATAATCCCAGCACTCGAGAGGCAGAGACAGGAGGATTGCTGAGTTCGAGGCTTGCCTGGGCTACATAGTAAACTCAGAGCCAGCCTGAACTACAAAGCGAGACCCTGTCTCAAAAAAAAAAAAAAGAGAGTTTACTTTAGGGCCAGAGGGTTGGCTCAGTGTTCCAGCGCCTGCCTTGCAAGAGCAAGGTCCTGAGTTCGATCCCCAGTAACCACATACAATGCTGGGCATGGAGACTCACGCCCACCAGCAATCAATGCCACTTACCACAGTGCCGGGCGTGATGTCTCAGGCCTGTAATCCCAGCACTCGGGAGGCAGAGGCAGGAGGATTGCTGAGTTCAAGGCTTGCTGGGCTACATAGTGAGCTCAGAGACAGCCTGAACTACAAAGCAAAACCCTGTTTCAAAAAAAAAAAAAAGAGTTCACTTTATTGTAAGGTGACTGGTTTATTCTGATTTAGTTCTAAAGGACTATCTCTAGCTACTGTAGAAAAGGTCAAAGGTTGGGGTATGGAAGCCAGTTAGGAGCAATTCCCACTGTTCAGACAAAGAGGCTGGCAGTTTGGATAAGGGAGATGTGCAAGAACAGGACTTCATCTTTCCAGAGGTACAAGCAACAGGATTTGCTGAGAGAATGATGTATATCATCTTGAGGTGTGTGTGTGTGTGTGTGTGTGTGTGTGTGTGTATGTGTAGAAAGGAATCACTAAATTGGAATGTGTGGGATTTTGGGACTGTAACTCAGGACAATGATGCTATCTACAGAAATGGGAGGTAGGAAAAGAACAAGTTTGATATGCAGAAGGATCAGTGATAGTTTTTTGGTTAAATTCACTTAGAAATGACTATTTGACACTCAAATGGATAACACATAGGCAGTGGAACTTCCATAGATGAATTTTAAACTGGAGATGGAAACTTCATGGTAACACATATAGACATATAATGTATTTAAAGATAGATATATTTAAAGCCACAGGAGCTGACATGCGAAGGTGGTTTTATTTTCCAGTTTTTAAATCTTTTTTGCAGTTTCTGAGTGATGATAAAAAGAACTGAAAGAAAGGGAAAAGAAGAAAAAGAGAGAGAGAGAAAGGGAGAGGGGGAGAGAGAGGGAAAGAGAGGAAGAGAGGGAAGCAGTACAAATTTTACCCATAAATGATATCTTGCAACAAAGGAAATGCTGGTTTATGCATGTACCTTTTAGCAGACAGCCTTTCATGAGACCTAGGAAATGCACACCACCTGCTGGCCATTTCTTACATTTTCCAATAAGACAGAGGCAGAAAGTTGGTCTCCAACTTTCAGTAGTCCAGTTTAGGATTTTTTTTTAACTTTATGATAATATGAAAGTAGTGTACATTCAGTCTGGTTCTGAACTCTGACTGTTTCCCAGGGTAGCCAAATTCAGGAAGATACTCTGTTTCTCTTCCTCTCATGGTGTCACTGAGCAGAAGCAGTGAGCAGCAGCTCCTAGTCAGCCATGTGATCATGGGGCTAACAACTGAGTCCCTGCAGGGCTGGGTCGCTGGGCTAGAGAGAATAGTGGGGTTAGGCATATTACATTCATTTTCAATGTATTTTCAATAGAGTAAGTCAAAGGGCACTTGTATAAGTATCACACAGTCACCCACAGAGATGCTGTGGTGGGCGGCAGAATAGCGGAAAGAGTCTGAGTTTGGAACAGAAAGAGCACCAGACTTGCATCTTATCTTGCTCAAGTTAGAGAGAATCCTGGCATTAGACTCTAGAGCAGGAGTCTGTCCAATAAAGCTTTCTGGATTATGGCAACATTCTATATTTGCACCCTCCAGTACAAGAGGCAAAAATCACATGTGGCTGTTGAACACCTGAAATGAGGCTGTTGTGGCTCAGAAATTTTAATTTTAACTATTTAAAATGGAAATAGTCGCCGGGCGTGGTGGCTCACGCCTGTAATCCCAGCATACAGGGAGGCAGAGACAGGCGGATTGCTGAGTTTGAGGCTTGCCTGGGCTGCATAGTGAGCTCACAGACAGCCTGAACTACAAAGCGAGACCCTGTCTCAAAAAAAAAAAAAATGTAAATAGTATGCTAGTATCTTCTGTAGTAGACAACGTGATTCTGAAGACTTGATTTCTTTCTCCAATGGGAATAATAACACCTAATTATTACAAGCTTTTATGCCCATTGACTTAGATCATTTGGGAAAATATCTAACACCATGCATGCTTTGTAACAGGCAATGGAGAAATATATATTTGACTATACATTCAGTGGAATCAGTAGAATATTCCACCCACACCCCTCCACCTGTCACTGAAGTTTTCTTTCTTTCTTCCTTTTTTTCTTACCTTCTTCTTTTTTTTTTTTTTTTTCTGAGACAGGGTCTCACTTTGTAGTTCAGGCTGGCCCTGAGATCACTATGTAGCCCAGGCAAGTCTCACACTCAGCAATCCTCCTGCCTCTGCCTCCCGAGTGCTGGGATTACAGGTGTGAGCCACCATGCCCAGCACTGTGGTATGTGGTATTGATTGTTGGTGGGGGTGAGTCACGATGCCCGGCATTATGGTATGTGGTTACTAGGGATCAAACTCAGGACCTTGCGGTTGCTAGGCAGGCGCCAGAACCACTAAGCTGAATCCCCGGCCCCCTGTCTAAAGTTTTCATTTTGAAATACTGTTTACATTTACCCCAGGGCTTTCTTTCTTTTCAGGGGCCCACAGAGGCAAGATGGTGATGCAGATTTCCAAGATGAGGAAGTTTGTCGCTGATGGCATCTTCAAAGCTGAACTGAACAAGTTTCTTACTTGGGAACTGGCTGAAGTTGGTTATTCTGGAGTTGAAGTCCATGTAACATCAACCAGGACAGAAATCATTATCTTTTCCACCAGGACACAGAATGTTCTTGGTGAGAAGGGCTGAAGGATCAGAGAAGTGACTATAGTTGAGAAGAGGTTTGACTTCCCAGAGGGCAGTGTAGAGCTTTATGCTGAAAAGGTGGCAAAGAGAGGTCTCTGTGCCATTGTCCAGGCAGAAGCTCTGTGTTTCACGCTCCGGAGGGCTGGCTGTACGGAGGGCCTGCTACAGTGTCCTGCGGTTCATCATGGTGAGCGGAGCCAAAGGCTGTGAGGTCATGGTGTCTGGGAAATTCCGAGGACAGAGGGCTAAGTCTGTGAAATTTGTGGGTGGCCTGATGATCCACAGTGGGGACCCTGTTTACTATGTTGATACTGCTGTGCGCCACGTGCTGCTCAGACAGGGAGTGCTGGGTATTAAAGATCATGCTGTCCTAGGATCCAAGTGGTAAGACTAGCCCCAAGAAGCCCTTGCCTGACCACGTGAGCCTTGTGGAGCCCAAAGATCAGATCCTGCCCACTACTCCCATGTCAGAACAGAAGGGTGGGAAGCCAGAGCCACCTCCATGCCCCAGCTGGTCCCTACAGTGTAATGGGCACCTGAAAATGGAGGCTGCTGCATAAAGACGTTTAATAAATCTTGTATAAATACTTTTATCACTACTTCAAAATTCTACTAACAGTCAGACTTGCCACTAGATCCAAGACTACAACCTGTGTTTATGCAGTTGTGCTACTTAAGGCACACAAAGAAGCACACAAGTGGCAAATACACATTTCTAGCCTTTTGCAGTTATGGTAAAATATACATAAAGTTTATCATTTTAACCATTTTAAAGTGTATTCTTCTGTTGCATTAACTTGTTACCAAGTTTCATCCTTGTGGTAGCATATGTCAGAATTTCTTTCCCTTTAAGGGCTAAATAATATTCCATTGCATATATCTGTCAGATTTTTTTTAAAGAATTCTGTTACTGAGCACTTGAGTTGCTTATGTTTTGGCTATTGTGAATGTTATTGTTGAACACAGATGTACAAATATGTGCTTGATCTTGTTTTCTGTTTTAATAGAAGTATATTTTAATATTATTACTTTACTTTATAAGCCTGTATATAGTATAATAATTTGTGTATTTTAAAACACTTTTTCTAAGAAAAGGTTCACAAGCTTCAACCAATTCAAAACTCCCTGCCAAAAAATCTCCAAAGTAGAAAATGAAAACAATGGTATATAATAATCCTGAACACTGTAACAACTAGAAGTTTCCTAAAATACAGTCAGAGTCTCCATATTTCCCTGACTAAATTGAGAACCGTGAATATCACAACTTCGATTCTTAAAACTATACGATTTTAAGCAAAATGAAGAGTGATTCCTTGGGCAGCCACACAAGATGAGACAAAGTCACTTAGGAGGGAAAAAATCAAGTTGCTATCTGAGTTTCGATAGTAAGGCTGCATGGCAAAAGATACATAAGGTAATTACATATTTTTACCTCCTTAATACAGATGGAGCAGTCTTTTCCGGCGGTGGTTCTACGAAGTCAAGTTCTTGTTGTATCTGCACTTAGTCTTAAAGCAGCTGATGAGGCCAGGCAAGGGGGTGGTGAAGATTGGTGGTAAGAGGACTAGGGTGTCAGGAACTCTAGCCTGTGGCTGCCCGGCGACAATTCCTCACCGCCCTCACCCCGAGGGTTCCCGTCAGGAGCCAATTTGTGTCGTGTGCTGAGCGCGCTTCCTCGGTGAGGTTCAGAACTGACCTTCGCATTTCCACACAATGTGTGAACTTTCGCCCTAAGGAAAGGCACTACCCTGTTCAAACTGACTTGATTCCAGCTCTTCGTCCTCAGGATTCAGTCCTGAATAAACAGAAATGGAGACTGTCACTGTTCATGGAGCTTCATAAACTATCCTGAAGTGACCTCGGATCAAGGAACTAAGTGTTGAAGTACGTAAGGCCAGCAGCCTTCCAGTGAGCCTTGTGGCAGTCATTGTTTCCTACCGTGATCTTTCTTAGAGTGACTCAATCTGCTTTCATGAAGAAAAAAACAGAGGTAGAACTATGCCAAATTGTTGGGGTTTTTTTTCCAAATTGTTTTTTTGTTTTTTTTTTTTTTTAAGAAAAAAATCCCCGAAGTGTAACAATACCAATTAACTTAGTATTAAATACAGTGTGGCCAGGCGTGGCGGCTCATGCCTGTCATCCCAGCACTCGGGAGGCAGAGACAGGAGGATTGCTGAGTTCGAGGCTTGCCTGGGCTACATAGTAAGCTCAGGGCCAGCCTGAACTACAAAGCGAGACCCTGTCTCAAAAATAAATAAATAAATAAATACAGTGTGGTCATAGGGCATTTTGTGTAGCAATAATATAATACCGCAGAGGGAGTTATTTATACAACACAGAAATTCATATTTCACAGTTTTGGAAGCTGAGAAGTCCAAGACCTGAAGGCTGCTGCCTGCCAAATTGTTATTAGTGATACAGGGGAGCAAGCCTAGCTCCCAACGTGCTGGAGACCTGAAACTAGAGTTCGTGTTCTCTAAAATTGAAGAATGAATTTTAGGAAGAACAAGGAGATTAAGAGTGGAAAACTTTATCGAGAAAGAAAGTTTCTGCCTAAGAGGGACAGAAGGGGGACCTGAAAGTGGGTGACCCCACTAAAGTTTTCATTAATCTCCTACTGTGAATTCCAAAAGAAAAACAGGGAATATGCATTAGTACCACAAGTCAGGTTCTTTTTAAAAACATTCTGTTAGAAACGAATCAGTCAATGTGGTGTTTTGCATTCTTCCCTCTTTCTGAGATGGGAGACTGTAATGGCTTATGGTGAGAAAGTCATCCCAGTCAATGAATAACCAAAGGCAAAGCGGAGCAGATGATAAATGTTGGCCTCCATCCTGTGAAGCCACCCACTAAGCAAAGCTGAAGAAATCTGTTCAGGCTTAGCATATTTTTCAGAGTAATTGGTTGCAGTTTTCTCAGACTCTTTGATTGGTTAACTTTAACCTGGGCTCATTCCAAACTCATGAAACAGACAGTGAAGTAAGTTTGTGATTTCAATTTAAGTTTCAGGGAGAGGACCAGAGTATTAGCTCTGACAATATTGGGAGCACAAAATGTTTGTTCCAGCTTCTTCTTCCTCTTCTTCTTCTTCCTCTTCCTCTTCCTCTTCCTCTTCCTCTTCTTCTTCTTCTTCTTCTTCTTCTTCTTCTTCTTCTTCTTCTTCTTCTTCTTCTTCTTCTTCTTCTTCTCTCTTCCTCCTCTTCCTCTTCCTCTTCTTCTTCTTCTTTTATTTTTATGTTTATTGGTACATTGTACATACACGTGATCACACTCAATATTGGAAATTTGTACCAGTATATGACACAACTTAATTCTCATTTTCTCTCATTCCCCTACCCACCCCACAACCCTCCACTCCCTAATACATAAGCTTTGTTTCTCTTTTTTTTTTTTATTACCACCACATTTTTTATTTACCCGTCATTACTCACTCCTCCACATGTTCCAGCTTATTTTTCCTGAGTGTTGCCGGCACTGGGGCTTCTGTAATTGTCTTTCTCCTTGATAAGGGCCACAGGTCCCTGGAAAGAGCAACAGAAAATGCTAGGTAGTTAAACTAATTATGGTTATGGGTCCTACAGGTTTTGAGCATTTCAAATCATGGGGCTCAGAGCTGTGAAGGTAAATAAGAGGCACATGTCAGAAATGGTTATTTCTGTGGATTTAGAGTCAGAAGATCTGGATTCAAATTCTACCTTCTCCACCTATCCACAGTTTACCTTACACTAGAATTTAATGCTTCTCTGAGCCTGTCTTAGTGTGTGTGTGACACAGTGCCAGCTGGCTGAACAGATTGTTTTGAGGAGAAATAAGATAATAACCATAAAGTGCCAGGAATAGGCCCTGGCATTGTCAAAAGGACATGAAAAGAGTGGTGAGCATCCTGTCCCTCTTCTTTAGCATGGTCTAGCTCTCCTACTGAGAAGGACATAGGGTTTCCATGTTCTCCATTGCTATTGATGGTATTGTTCTCCCTCCCAACTGTATTTGGGAAGATTGTCTTTTTTTTATTTTTTTATTTCTTATTTATTTTTTTACTTTATTTTTTTGCTTTTTAAGACAAGGTCTCACTTTGTAGTTCAGGCTGGCCCTGAGCTCACTATGGTGCCCAGGCAAGCCGCCACGAACTCAGCAATCCTCTTGTCCCTGCCTCCTGAGTGCTGGGATGACAGGCGTGAGCCACCACGTCCGGTATTGTAGTATGCGGTGTTGATTGTTGGTGGGAGTGTCTCCATGCCCAGCATTATATGTGGTTACTGGGGATCGAACTCAGGACCTTGCGCTTGCGAGGCAGGCGCCGGAACCACTGAGCTAACCCTCCGGCCTGGAAGATTGTCTTTAATGAAGTAATTAAGTTAAACTGAGGACATTAGGATAGACCCTAGTCCAATATGACTGGTATCCTTACAAGAAGAAGAAATGTGGACAAAGACAGAGGGTAGATCCTGTGAAGAAGAGCTATAAAGACAGCTCATCATAAAACCAAGCATAGAGAGACCTGAGGACAAACTCATTTGGCTGATTTTTTTTCTTTGTTTTTTGAGACAGGGTCTCGCTTTGTGTCCCAGGCAAGCCTCGAACTCAGCAATCCTCCTGTCTCTGCCTCCCAAGTGCTGGAATTACAGGCATGAACCACCATGCCCGGCACTGTGGTATGTGGCATTGATTGCTGGTGGGCGTGAGTCACTATGCCTAGCATTGTATGTGGTTACCGGGGATCAAACTCAGGACCTTGCGCTTGTGAGGCAGGTGCTGGAACCAGTGGGCTAAATCTCTGGCCCTGATTATTTTTTTTAAATGCAACAGGGCTCATTATATAGCCCAGGCTGGCCTCGAACTCACAGCAATCTTTTTGCCTCAGCCAACGCCATGCTGGATTACACATCTGTACCGTCATGCCTGGCCTCACTTGGATAAAACTTTGATCTTAGAATTCCAGAGTCTAGAACTGTAAGAAAGTAAATTTCTGTTGCTTAGTCCCTCATCAGTGTTTGTTGCTGTTGTTGCTTGTTTGTTTATTTTGTTTTTTAGGCAGGGTCTCACTTTGTAGTTCAGGCTGGCCCTGAGCTCACTATGTAGCCCAGGCAACTCACTAGATGATCTAAACAGGTCTCAAACTTGTAATCCTCCTGCTTCAGGCTCTGGGCTAGCTGGGATTATAGATGTGTTCCACTGTGCCTGCCTCCATTTC
Source organism: Thryonomys swinderianus (assembly GCA_004025085.1). NCBI lineage: Eukaryota > Metazoa > Chordata > Mammalia > Rodentia > Thryonomyidae > Thryonomys > Thryonomys swinderianus. The sequence goes on from PVIC010029750.1 coordinate 17,014, forward strand.
ACATTTTATGATTATTTTATTTATGGAGAGTCAAAACTGGAACTCAGTCCCACGAACTCCTTGGCTGCTACTGCCTTCACAAACTCTATCCTGATTCCTATTTAGTGTACCAAAAAAAAAAAAAAAACTGCCTCGTCCTAGGTCATGCTTCTTTCCTTCAGCCCAGGTCCACAGCTTGGGACAGTTCAGAAAGGCCAGCACAGCTTCCCGATGCCTATGGGGTAGGCAATGACCATTTTTTTTTCTTTTTGAGACAGGGTCTCGCTTTGTAGTTCAGGCTGGCTCTGAGCTCACTATGTAGCCCAGGCAAGCCTCAAACTCAGCAATCCGCCTGTCTCTGCCTCCCTGTATGCTGGGATTACAGGCATGAACCACCACGCCCGGCACTGTGGTATGTGGTATTGATTGCTGGTGGGCGTGAGTCACCACACCCAGCATTGTATGTGGTTACTGGGGATCAAACTCAGGACCTTGCACTTGCAAGGCAGGTGCCGGAACCACTGAGCTAACCCTCCGGCCTGGCAATGACCTTTTATTGGTATTGGGGCTTGAACTCAGGACTTCGCATTGTGAGGCAGACACCAGAACCACTGAGCTAAATCCTTGGCCAATGCTAAGACCTTTTTTTTTTTTTTTTTTTGAGACAGGGTCTCACTTTGTAGTTCAGGCTGTCCCTGAGCTCACTGTGTAGCCCAGGCAAGCCTCGAATTCAACAATCCTCCTGCCTCTGCCTCTTTCTCTGTCTCCTGAGTGCTGGCATTACAGGTGTGAGCCACCACACCCAGCAGGCTAACACTTTCTAAAACTACTTCAGTGGTGGGCGTGGTGGCAATTTCCTGTTATCCCAGGTATTTGGGCAGCAGATGCAGGAAAAGCTCAACTCTGCAAGACTTTGTCTTGTCTCAAAAAAAAAAGATGACTACCTTGCAGATCAGCTTCTCTATTCAGTCTTTTTGTCTTGAAGACCAATGTTGTCTCCAAGAACACTATACCTCCTAAGTATCCTGCTAACCTCCTGCACAGACTGTGCGTCTCTGGAACCCCACTGTGACAGTGCACCTGTTAAAAAGCAAGCAGGGGATAAACCAGCAAAGGCTGCTCTTCAAGGCTTCAAATTAGTGAACAGCTGTATGCCTAGTAATTGTGAAGCAGTGACCAATGAACCATGGCTTTTAGAACAGTTCATGATTTCTCTTGCAGTGCTCACCATACTCAGTCTCTTTATAGTGATCCTTTGTGCACAGACCACCTCCATGACCCTGAAATTGTGGCTTCAGCTAACTGGACCGAAGACCAACGCTTGCTTCAAAGGGAGTTATCTCCAGGTCATCCAGGAGCCTAACAGGTGCCTTTTACAAGCCATCAAATAGCCTCGGTTCACTTGCCAAGACCCCATTGCATTGTGCTCTTTTTCACCTCAGCATTTTAGGTACATGGCTTTCCCTCATACACATTACATGGTATTGCTTATATTAATTCTGTATCTTCCTCCTCCCCCTCTTATACCTCTATTCATTTTGCCTAGCAAATAACTATATATCCTTTATCCCTAAAATTGCTTCATTAAGGAATCAGTCCCTTTCTGTTCCTTGTTTTGATGCTCTTTGTAATTTTCTTCCTAGTACTTTCCCAATTTGTAAATCTCTATTATTGGTTGTTCATCTGGTGTCTGTGTATCCCACTGAGCCGTAAGGCAATATCAGAGTAGGATCTACTTCTCTGTTGCTCACCATTTTATTCTCAGTGCCTAGCAGGTGATAGTAACATAGACATCACCCAACAGTGACTGTTGAATAACTCATAAGGATTTTCTTTTCTTGTTTTTTTGAGACATGGTCTTGCTTTGTAGTTTTATGCTGGCCCTTGGCTCACTATGTAGCCCTGGCAAGCCTCAAACTCAGCCATCTCCCTGCCTCTGACTCCTGAGTGCTGGAATTCCAGGAGTGAGTGACCATGCCTGGCACTGTAGTGTGTGGTATTGATTGCTGGTGGCCATGAGTCACCACACCCAGTATTGTTGTATGTGGATACCAGGAGTCAAACTCAGGACCTTGAGCTTGCTAGGCAGGCACCAGAGTCACTGAGCTGGATCTCCGGCCCTCATAAGATTTTCTTATTGACTGTTGCTTGGACGAACTCAGTCAGATCCTTATTTAAATTATGAAAATGCACACACAGAGAAAGTCAGAGTTGATCAGGATTAGGAACAAAGGACATACTGGAACTTATGTGACACAATGAAATCAGTACTAGGAAAGAAGATTATGGCTGTGAATGGCCACATCAGAAAAACAAAGCAGGGCCCAGTAAATAACCCAATGATGCACCTTAAACTCCTAGAAAACAACAACAACCCAAATCTAGCACAAGGAAAACAGTTATAAAGATCAGAGAAGAAATTAATGAAACTGAGATAAAAACCAAAAGTGACAAAAAGTTAATTCTTTGAGAGAATAAACAAAATAGACAAACTCTTAGCCAGTCTTACCAGTAAAAGGGAAGAAAAGACACAAATCAATGCAATTAGAAATTAAAAAGGCAAAATCAAAACAAACATTGCTAAAGTCCAGATTTTTAGTAACTACTTTGAAAAGCTACACTCTGATAACTTGGAGAATCCAGAAGAAATAGATTTCTACATACATCTGTAGTACCAAAACCAAACCAAGAAGGTAAAAGATCCTGAAAAATCCAAGGACAGGCAATGAAAATTAAACAGTAAAAAACAAAACAAAAAACTTACCAACTAAAAGAAGCCTGAGTCTTCACAGAATCACTGCCAAATTCTGTAAGAACTTCAGGCAAAATCTAATGGCAATACACCTCAAACTCATGAATGAAACTGACAGGGAGAGTACTCCCAAAGACGTTCCTGGAAGACAGCATTACCCTGATTCCAAAACCAGACAAGGACCCAATTAGATAAGATAACTACAGACCAATCTCCTTAGTGACCATGAATGCAAAAATCCCCATATATATGGGCAAATAGGGCAATGAATCATCAAAATGATCATACATCATGAGTTTAAGAAGGATTCATTCTGCAAGGATGGATCCGATTATGCAAGTCAATAAATGATTACATCACATGGATCCATTTATGCAAGTCAATAAAGATTAAAAAAATTAGAAAAAGCCTTTGGTAAAAATCCAACATCCATTCATTAAAATGCCCTGAAGAAAATAACTACAAAAGAACTTTATATCAACCTAATAACGGCCATTTATGACAAACTTTCCACCAATGTTATATCAACTAGGGGGAAAAAGCTTTTCCTTTAAAATCAGGAAGAAGACAAGAATTTCCATTATTGCACCCTATTTGATATGGTAGTTGGAATATTAGCCACACCAATCAAACAAAAGAAAGAAGTAAAAAGGATATGAATAGGAAAGGAAAAAGTCAAGTTATTATTATTTACAGACAACAAGACCATTTCATAAAAGAGTGAAAAATACTACCAAAAGAGTCCTAGAATTAATAACCAAATTCAGCAAGGTAGCAGGCTATAAGATCAATGCACAAAAATCAGTAGAGTTCCTGTAATCAATAATAAACTTACTGGGAAAGAAACTAGGACAACAATATCATTCATAATAGCACCATGAAAACTCAATATTAGAATTAATCTAACCAAAGAAGCAAAAGACTTCTACATTGTAAACCACAGTACTTTGAAAAAGGAGATTGAAGAGGACATCAGAAAATGGAAAGATATTCCCTGTTACTGGATAGACAAAATCATTATTGTCAAAATGGCCATCTTTCTAAACTTACAGTTATAATACAATCCCAATCAATATATCAACAACATTCCTCACAGAACTAGAGAGAACAATACTAAAATTCATAAGAAACTGTAAGAAATCCAGAATTGCAAAAGAAATTCTCAACAATAAAAGCAAAGCAGAAAGCATGATAATCCCAGACTTCAAGTTATTGAAAGTTATTACACAATTTAGTACTCTCATGTAAGCAGGTATACGGATCAATAAAATGGAATAGAGGATACAGAAGCACTCCAGGTATATTCAGCTATTCAATCTTTAAAAGGGACAAAAAACAGACACTAAAGTAAAGATAGTCTCTTGAGCACATGATACTGGAGAAACTGGTGTGTTAGTTACTTTTCTTTGTTGCTGACACAAAATACCTGGCATCCAAAGTTAAAAGGAAAGGGGTTTATTTTGCTTACAGTTTGTAGTGGTTTCATTCCATAGTCAGCTGGCTCCAGGGCTGGGATGGCAAACAAGCATCACAGAGAACCAACATGCCACACACATGCCAGCAAAGGTAACAAGAGAAAGAGTTTACTGCATATTTATATCCCTTGTGTCGCATTCAAACTACAGGGATTAGGGCAGGGCCATACTAAAGACTCACATGTTGTGGTTTAGTAATCACATGTCCATTACCCCAGTATCACACATTCCAGATTTTACCTCTGAAAAGAAAGTCCCACCTCAGTTGGGTGAGACTTTGTGGGGACATCGAAACACAAAGCATATCAACTGGGTGTTCACATGCAGAAGACAGAATCTAGATCCACATTTCTCACCATGTACTAACCTAAAATCAAAATGGGCCAAAGATCTAAGTATTAAAACAGAAACAATCTCCTGGGAGATAAAATAGGAAAAACTCTTAAGAACATAGGCCCAGGAAGGGACTTCCTGAACAGAACCTCAAGTGGATAAGAAACAACATCAGGAATCAACAAATGCAATTATATAAAAATTTAAAACTTCTGCATACCAAAGGAAATGATCAGCAGAGTCAATATAACTTAGACAGGGAAAATTTTTGGCAGCTATTCCTCAGAGAGAGGACTAACATCTAGACTATTTAATGAACTGAAAAAAGACACCCTAAAATAAAAGACCCAGTAAGACTGCGCAACTGAAATGAACACACAATTCTCAAGAGCCGTTCAAATGGCAAAAAAATGAACAAACAAACAAAAACATATAAAATGTTCAACATCCCTGATCATTACAGAAATGCAAATTAAATTGGTGCTGAGATTCCATCTTACCAGAAAGAAAGCCCATCATCAAAAAAATCAAACAACAGGGGCCAGAGGGTTAGCTCAGTGGTTCCGGCGCCTGCCTCGCAAGCGCAAGGTCCTGAGTTCGATCCCCGGTAACCATATATAATGCTGGGCGTGGAGACACGCCCACCAACAATCAACACCGCATACCACAATGCCTGGCGTGGTGGCTCACGCCTGTAATCCCAGCACTCCAGAGGCAGAGATGGGAGGATTGCTGAGTTCGCAGCAGCTTGCCTGGGCACCATAGTGAGCTCAGGGCCAGCC
>PVIC010029751.1:0-22360 GCA_004025085.1 Thryonomys swinderianus
GGGAGGGAGGAAGGAAGGAAGGAAGGAAGGAAGGAAGGAAGGAAGGAAGGAAGGAAGGAAGGAAGGAAGGAAGGAAGGAGGAAAGCAAACAAGCAACACTAGTCACCAGATCTACTTCCTTGTCCTCCTCCTTCCGCTCTCGCAAGGCTCCTCTTCCGCTCACGGCTGTCCGGGTCCTCTGGAGCCGAGTCACTGAGAATGGAGAGCGGTCACGGAGCGCCGGGTGAGAAAGCGGCTGGAGAGCGAGCTCGGAAGCGCCGGCAGTGTGGAGGCCCCGGAGGCTCCCTGCGCTGGGGGGTCATTTGATAATGGAGAAAACTGGTAAATGAAAACAACTTTCAATGCAAAATTTTACATACTGGGGGGGGAGACAACGGCAAAGAAACACCTCAAACGGTTCATGACTAGACAGTGGAATTACAAGAAATACTCATTTTCTACTACTCTTTTTATTTTGTGAATTTAAATTTATCCAAGGAATAGAAGAATGAGCAAGTATTGCTCTCATAATCTAAAAATAAACTGGAAAAATAAAGCCATAAATCTGTCCTCCCCTCCTAGACAGAAATATACCCGCGGCCCGGCACAGGCAGCCCCGCCCGCCGCTCCTCCCAGACCAGGGAAGGGGCCTCTAGGCCCGGCAGCTGTCGGCCCGGCCGCGCTGACCCTGGTGAAACCGAGCCCCGCGTCGTTCAGGGCCGGCGCAGCTGCTCCTTGCTTGCCTCCTGCAGGGGCTGCCGGACGCCACCCATGCTGCGCTCCTGCTATTCGCGTCCCCAAAACCCTCCCGGGAGGCAGGGCCCCGCCAGGCCGCCGGGGAGGGAGCCGGCGCTGCGAGGAGCCAAGGGACGAGTCCTGGCTCCGGGAGGGAGACTTTTCCCCAATAAGTCTGTGCAACAACAGCTTTGGAAGCACCGTACAGACGCCTGCTTGGCCTTCCCAGTCAGTGGCAGACACGCAGAGCGGCCTGGGCGCCGGCAGGACCCGGGGGGCTCGGCTGGATGCCGCGCTTCCGCCGGAGGAGGCGCCCTGCAGCGCTGCCGCCGCCGCGTCTGGGCCGCAGGGCCCACCGGGCGCTGAAAGCCGGAGCCACACAAAACCGTCCTGCTCGAAGGTGTGGGACTTAGATAGGCGCCTCCGCGGTGAGGAAACTGAGCCGGCCGCGTGGCACATGGGACTCTTAGCAATCATGAAGGAATGCTTATGAAAAAATGGCCAAGGCCTGTCTCCCCTAAAGGAGAAGAGACACGCAAGCTCCTGAGAAGCTCCTCCCACCTGTCGTTTCTTCTTCCTGACGGCTGCTCAGACACCCTCACTCACTTAAGCTCCTCACTGCCCGTCCCAGTGCCCTGGTTTTAACCAACATTTCAACAGGAAGTTACTACAGTTATAAAAACAAACCGGGCGTGGTGGCTCACGCCTGTCATCCCAGCACTCGGGAGGCAGAGGCAGGAGGATTGCTGTGAGTTCGATGCTCGCCTGGGCTACAGAGTGAGCTCAGGGCCAGCCTGAACTACAAAGTGAGACCCTGTCTCAAAAAAGAGGAGGAAGAAGAAGGAGAAGGAGAAAAGGAGAAGGAGAAGGAGAAGAAGATTTGCTCACAGGCATTTCAAGCTTATAAATTGATAACACAAAGTTGTGTCCTTATTTGACAATGTAAAGGAACTAAGTATTGATATGAGCTAGTCTATGTGAAACTTGGAAACACTATGCTAAGCAAAATAAACTCGTCACTGTTTGAATTTGTGGCATGATATTATTCATACAAAATTCTAGAATAGTCAGATCTATAGAGAAAAAGGGTAGCTTAGCTATCTGTTACTAGAAGATGAAGGAATGGGTGTGACTGTTACTGGGTACAAAGTCTCTGTGTGGGGTGATGAAACGGTCTGAAAGTAATTATGGTAACAGGTGCATAGTTCTGCTAAAAACCATCAAACTGTAAGCTTTAAACGGTGAGTTATGTGGTATATTCATCAGTTTTCTGGGACTGTGGTAAGACGTTACCACACCTGGTGGCTTAAAGCACCAGCGTGTTCTGTGGCAGCCCTGGGGGCCGGAAATCTAAAGTCGGTGTCCCTGGACCGCCATGAAGAGAACAGGCCTGCTCCCCTGAAGGGTCTGCGGGCGCCACCCCGGCCCTTCCCGCCGCTGGGCCCGCACCTCGTGGGCCGCATCACTGCGGTCGCCCGCTGACCGCTGCATCCGGGTGCGGCCCCGCCCCGCTGAGGCCCCACCCCACCCCTGCCCCCGCTGAGGCCCCGCCCACGCCCACGCGGAGGCCCCGCCCACACGGAGGCCCCCCGCTAGGTCTCGCCTGTCCTCACCACGCCACCTCTTCGGCCTGGGAAGACTTGGAGGGAAATAAAGTAAACATGGACTGGGTCTTAGACCGTCCTTGAATTATGTTTAATTTGTTGGTGATGATGATAATATAATTATTATTTTCCATTTCTATCTGTAAAAAATGTATACCAAAGTGTTTTCAGATGAAATAAAACGATGTCTGGGATGCGCTTTAAGAGATTCTAACAGGGAGAAAAGCAGATCAAATCTGAAAGTAATATATTTCTCTGGTTCATCTAGGTGCTATAAGAGGGAGGGAGGTTGGTCATGAGTCTATTCTCTTTGTGTTTATTTGAAATTTTTTCATAATAAATATATGCATAGAAGTAAGCTCTCTATTCTCATTTAAAATTTTGACCAAATTTTATTTGGAAGATTTAAACAAATATATCTTCTCTAACACTTTATAAATATTTTCTTATCATGCTTCTAAAATGGGGAAAAAAAGGCTGTATTGAATTTTTTCAATAGGCCTCAAAGATACACTCCAATTTCCTGTGGCTCCACCTCCGACGCTCTTCAATAAGGTCGCTGCTGCGTGCCCTCTCTAGGGTGAAGCTCTAGAGGAATTGATTTTTTTTTGCAAAGAACGGATAAATACAGGCTTTCAGGGTCCTCCATTTCCAAAAGTGCGCTGGGCTTTCTCGTCATCTACTTAAAGTGCTTTCCGAAGACGCGGTGCTTGAGACAGAAACACCCCACAGCTGGCTGCAGCCCAGCCTTCAAACGCCCCACTATTTTGAAAGAAGACCCCCACACACTCATTGTGTTGCTTTTGTTTGCCAAAGGAAAAGCTAAATCCACCCCAGTGTTTTCATAAATTGAAAATGAAAGGCTCGAGGGTCTCTGTGGAGCAGGCTGGAAGGGGACCCTGGGCCGAGCCGGGCCTTTGTGCCGAGCGCCCCGGAGGGCCCTGCTGCGGTCCTGGGGGCGGCCCGGCGGGAGAGGGCCGAGCACAGCCCGCGGGCCGCAGCAGCTGTGTTTAAGGACCATCTTCATTTCTCCGTTTGGTTGGCTGGCTGTTCTGTTGTTTATTTAAATCCGTAACACACGAAGTAAAACATTTCAGAGAACAAAAAGGTTTCCACAGAAACATGATTTTGCTAACTTCCAGGCTCTGCTCTCCCCTACAGACACCCAGGGTACCAGTTTCTTCTGAGTCTTTCCAGAGAGTTCTGTGCCCGCACACTTGTGCACACACGTGTTCCAGCAGTCACGCGCATTCTGCCCCTGCCTGAATGCCTGCCGTACCCGCAGCCCATTCTACCTCACGGTTCTCATTTTGCTGTTTACCCCTAACTTTGTATTTTGAACATTTTGTCATAGCAATAGAAATAAATGTGCACTGAATTGTCTTTTGTTGTTGTTAGGCTACACATTTCCCAGAACAGATGCGCCATAATTTATCTAAGCATTTCTATACTGCTGTGTATCAAGATTCTGCTATTCAACACAAAACTGCGATCAGCTGTGCACACCCTCTAGGCCCTGCTGCAAGACAGAAAGATGGTGCGCGCTACGCTAACCCAGAGAGGAGGCGGCGGTCAAAGCTCTCCCCACACACGACGTCACGCTAGAATCTGACCCGGGTTGCAGAAGCCGCTGCTCCCCGGCAGAGGCCGCACGCCGTGCTGGGGCTCTCGGGCGGCAGAGCTGCTGCCTTGCGGTCCCTGGCCCCGCCAACAGACGGGTCTCAGACAGGCCACGGAGGCCCCGGGGCGTGCAGTTTCCGCCAAGGCTTGCTCCCTTCTCCTCTCGCCCTGAGCCAGTCCGGAGAAGACCTGACCTGGACTTTCTGCGGTGCCGTGTTTCCTCCAGCATCATTGTATTTCCTCTCAATAGTAAGGCTCTGCCTTCTTTCCAGGCGGCCATTTCTCCCCGCAACTGCTCCAACACCAGCCTGCAAAGAATGGTGAGCCAGCAAAGAACCGTAATTCCAGCTCCCGGGAGGTGGACGCAAGAGGATTGCAGGTTCGAGTCCAGCCTACACAAGTGGCTTAGCAAGACCCTGTCTCAAAATGTAAAATTGAAAACGGGCTGGAGATTCAGCCTGGTACAGAGGCCCTGCATTCAGTCTTTAGCGAGAAATTTCAAGCAGAGATCTTCTGACAGCAGAAACTAACCAGCCAGGGGACAAAAAAACAAGAAAGAAACTGCTCACAAGAAAGACGGAAATTTTGGGCAATGTACAATCATGCCCTTTCTCCAAATCACCTTTTGCCAATATTTGGCCAAGTAAAAAAATGGGCCAAAAGTTGACAACAGGCAGACAAAGAAGACTATCTCATAGTCAAAAAATATTCATTTCATTTGATTAGATTTGGGAGAAAGCAGGTTTAAATTAATAAAATGTGAAGATAATGGGCTCATAAGAAAGATATGAAATACAATACTATAAGCATTATGAAAACTGATGTGTCTGAATTCTTTAAGAATAGTTTATCCTGGGTCAGAGATTTAGCTCAGTGGTTCTGGTACCTGCCTAGCGAGTGCAAGGTCCCTGGTTCATTCCCCAGTAACCACATACAACAATACTGGCCATGGTGACTCACACCCACTGACATCAGTACCACACACCACAATGCCGGGCTTGGAGGCTCATACCTGTCTTCCCAGCACTTGGGAGGCAGAGGCAGGAGGATTGCTGAGTTTGAGGCTTGCCTGAGCTACATAGTGAGCTCAGGGCCAGCCTGAACTACAAAGCCAGACCCTGTCCCAAAAAAAAAAAAAAATAGCATATTATCCTATCTGATCAAGCTTTCATGGGCAATCCTGTCTACTCATTTAGGACACCAGATATCTTTCTTACCCATTTTATTACCTTTAAGTCATCTTTAAAATCTCAAAATCCATTCAGTTTTATTTTAATGCCTCTGTATCATGGAAAGTTCAAGATCCCTTAAAATAGGATTTTACTAGTATGGAGGATGTTTCTGAAAAGTAAGGACAGTCCTCCAGATCTGCAGGTTCCACACCCTTAGATCTCAACAACCACAAATAGAATAGACTGACTCAGCACTAAACACATACAGACTTTTTACCGTTCAGTTTCCTTACATAGCACTACATTGTATTGGTGTTGTGAGTATCTAGAGATTATTTAAAGTCTACGGGACCATGTGTGCACATTCTCTGCACAGACGCTCTGCCCTGTGCCGCACAGGACTTCAGCATCTGTGGATTTCATCAACCGCAGGGACCCTGGGCCACGTCCCCACGGACACCACAGAACTGTGCGCAGCGCCGTCGTGTGACTCACCAGAGCCTGTTTCCCGAAGGCCTGTCACTCACGCTGTCAGTCACGCTGTCACTCACGCTGTCAGTCACGCTGTCACTCACGCTGTCAGTCACGCTGTCAGTCACTCATGCTGTCAGTCACGGTCCATCGGGGGGTGTGCTTCCCCCAGCTGCTCGCAGTTCAGGTCAAGAGAACAGACTGCGCCGAGGGCCGGGAGGTGAGGCGGACGGGAGGATGCCCCGTCCTCAGCCCACACCGTCCTCCCGCCGGGTTCGCCCGGCTCACGCAGAGTGCGGGGCCGCAGGGAGAAGGAGCGCGAAGGCCCACGCTGCTCAGAACCCTTCCGGAGCAGCGGAGCACGGCAGGCCCTGGCTCCGATGGAGAGCGTGTCAGAGCTGGCAAGAGACCCGCCGCTGCCCCTCCCTGGACCGTGCTCCGAAACAGTGAGAGCCTTGAGCTGGGGTGACAGCTCAGGGACCGGGAACCCCAGCTGGCAGTCTCTCTTACAGCCGTGCTCCCCGAACTTTTATGTGTGTATACCTCGTGACGGGGAGCTTGTGGAGGGAAATTCTGGTTAGAAGACCAGGGAGAGGCGTGCAGTTTCCCCCATACTGAGCTTCTCTATGGTCCCAGCGTGGCTGACGGGGCTGCTTCGCTAAGAAGTGCCCGGCCACCTAGTGCGAGGGATAAGAAGCCAGGAGACCAACTGCCCAGGGCGCTCTCTGGCTGCGGCTGAACCCGCAGCTGGGAGACGCGTGAGGAACAGAGGGCACTCAGCCCGCAGTTCTGCGTGACGGGAAATCCAAGAGCTCCAGGCGGCATCCGCTGAAGGCCTTCTCGCTGCCACACCTGGCACGGCGGGGTGACCTGGCGGGTGACGGAGCAAGCGTGCTCGCTCGGGCCCCTGCCCTCCCCTTCCAAAGCCACCACGCCGGACGCGCCCTGACGGTCCTGCCTCCGGGAGCGTCGCTCTAGGACTCCAGAACCGCACGGCCAGGCCCCGCACTGTCGGCCTCTCGCTCCTGAGAGGAGCGGTTTGTACACCTGGCTCTTTTAACTAGACGAGAGGTCAGCTTCCTGTGCTATGTTCATCGTGTGTGTGTGTGTGTGTGTGTCTGTGTGTGTGTGTGTGTGTGTGTACCCATAATCTTCCGCTACCTGTTCTAGGACACAGCCCATCAATCCTAAAATAGCTGGAACCCCAGTAGTAAGGCTTAGATGACAGCCTTGCGATAACATTATGGAAAGAAACATAATCCACATCTTTTAGCCTCCTATTCAATTCCTTCTTTTTTGTGAAAAACAGTAACAAATCCTCATTAAAATGTTTGCTGTACTTTCTAAGCTTAATAACGCCAGACCTAGTAGGAGAACATTTGCTTCTTTGTCTCGCGTATAAAGTCATGATTCATCCGCATCCAATTCTGCCTTGTTTGTTACACCGTTACCATGACAACATTTTCCCATTCAAGTACCCAGTAAATCGGGGCAGAGCACACACAAACAGCACGCTCCAAGAGACAATTCCTCATGACCATCCACAGGAGCAGTTCGTTCTCTGCGCCTGCTCCTCCTGTCTTCATAAACTCAGCTCCGTCAAAATCTAATTTTTGAGTTCATCCCTCCCAAGGACACACAAAAGTATGCTCTGCAAGCAAAGGTTCAAATCAAATAGGACTGTGGTTTAAATGTATTTTAGAGTATTTTCAGTACTTCATGAATCTTGTGCAAGGCTACTGCGAGTGAGCGAATTTTCTTAAATCCAGCCGAGAACTTAATAACTGAAGTCTTCTGCCTCCCAAATAACAAAAATAAATGCTTTCTAACTTCATGCAAATAGTACAACTCCCAAACAGCAACACAGAACTTTTTTTCCTTCTTCATGTTCATTCCATGGTATTTTTACAGTTCATGAGGTTCCCAGTTGTCTTGGGAAGCGGCTCCGTGACATTTCACAGTTTGTCTCTTTTCTGGACCCTCTCCCTGCCCTCGTCCTCCAACCCCCACCTCATGTTCATTCTTGCAGATCTTACTAATCTGAGCTCATGTTATGACCTACAGTGTTTACATTAATTGAGGCCATTAGGCCCCTGTACATGACATACCTTTATTCTATTTATTTCCCCTTCCTCTCCTCTTTACCCCTCCTACTTTTTCCACTGGACCACTTTCCTCTTGCAAGAAGCCCGTCTCCTTTCTTACTGTCTTTATACTCTGCCTCACTCAAATGGGAAACACCGGATGGTATTTAAGCTTGTGTATCTGGTTTATTTCACTCAACATCATATTTGCAAGATGCATCCACTTTCCCACGGTTGTCTCAAATCTTTTATTCTTTATAGCAGAATAGTATTCCATTATATGTAGATAACCTATTTTCTTTATCCAATCATCTGTGGAGGAGTGTACAGGCTATTTCCAGGATTTTAGTATTAGCAATTATGCTGCTATAAACATTGGTATGCATGTATCACTGAAGTATGATGTCTTAGGCTCTTTGGGGAAGGTACCTAGAAGAACGTTAGCAGGACTGTGTGGAACTTCTACTTTCAACTCTGAGAAACCTCCGTCCTCATTTCTGCCATAGATGTGCTAGTTTACATTCCCACCAACAGTGAGGAGGGTTCCTGTTTCACCACAGCCTCACCAGTGCCTGTACTTGTTTGATTTCTTAATGATAGTTGTTGTTTTAAGAGTAGGATGAAATCATAGGGTTGTTTTAATTTGTATTTTCTAGTGGAGAGAAGATTATTTTTTCATGTATTTGTCGACCACTTATATTTCCTCCTCTCTGAATATCTATTCCTCCTGATCATTTCTGACTGAATCTTTAATTTTAGGTGGTTTATTTTTTTAGTTCTCTGTATATTACACAATTAGTATTACTCTGAGAAGTAGATGGCAAAAAATTTCCCATTCTATAAGCTGCTGCTTCTTTCTACTGATTCATTCTCCTTCTGTGCAGGAGCTTTTCAGTCTGAGGTAATGCCATTTATTGATTCTTGCTATTATTTTTGGTGCAGTTGAAGTTTTGTTTAGAAACTCCTTTCATACACCTAGGAAGTTTTCTATTCTTTTCTTTCTGTCCCTTCTAAAATTTCTCACAAGAGGGTAAAATTGCTCAATTGAGAGAGTATTTGAAGTACATAAATTTCTGAGGGGTTCCCCCCGCTTCCAGAGATCAAACTTAGGGCTTGCATTTCCAAGGCAAGTGCCTCTGGCTTATTTTATATATTGCTCTATAACTGCATCTATTGATACAATCATATGGCTTTTTACTTTGCTTAGATGTATGTGAAGTTTTACATTTATTTAATTATGTGTGTTGAACTATCCTTGCATCTCTAGGATGAAATCTACTTGATCGTGATATATGATCTTTTTGATATTTGCTAATATTTTGTTGAGGATTGTTGCATCTATGTTCATTAAGGAGATTGGCCTCTAGTCTTCTTTTTGAGTTGAATCTTTATCTGGTTGGGAATCAGGGTGATATCCAGTTCCATAAATGAGTTGGGAGCACATAATCCCTTTCAACTTCTTTGAAGTGCTTGAGGAGTTATAACATCTTTGAGGGTTATAACATCCTTAAAATTTTTTTAGAAGTCAGCAGTGAATCCATCAGGTCATGGCCTTTTAGTTTTTGGTAGATTCTTCATTACTATAACAATTTTATAATTATTGGGCTGGTAGGCATATTTATGTCTTGTAGTTAGTTTCAGTAAATTTTAATATGTCAATTTTAATATGTCAAGTAATTTGTCCATTTCTTCAAACTTTGCTAATGTGTTGTAATATAATTTTTGAAGTAGTTACTATCTTCTGGATTTTGACAATGCCTTGTGATTTCATTTTTTGTTTCTAAATTAAAAAGTGAATCTTTTCTTGCTTTCTCTTGGTAAGACTGGCTAGGGGCTTATCTATTTTATTTATTCTTTCAAAGAACCTGGCTCTTTGATTCACTGATTTGGTTACTTTTTTGTTTCAATTTCATTTGTTTCTGCTCTTATCTTTCTGAAATCTCCTTACTCTCAGGTTGGGACTGGTTTGTTGTTACTTCTCAAGTATTTTAAGGATTTTCTTCAAAGCTCAAGAATAACCCTCTTTGAAATGGCGAGTGGGCCCCTCCACAGTGGGTGTCCAGACGTGCGGGAGCAGCCCCGGAAGAGAAGGAGGAGAAGGACCCTTGACTGCCAGGAAAGTTCTGAAGCGTGAATTTGAGCAACACAACACAGCTCCAGGCAGAAGACAGAAGTGCCACAATCTTTTCCTCCTTGTTTCCTGGATTGCAGAGTGAGAATGAAGGCTCAGGACCCCGGAAGCCTCCACAGAGAACTGCACCAGGGGAGTGGAAGAGGGGGTGCAGCCTGTGGCAGCTGGTGAGTGGCTCCATCTCGAACATCCCCAGGAGAGGTGATGGGCTACACATCACTTCCGGTCGGGCCGACGCAACCCAGGACTCAGAGTGCCCATAAATTGGCTCCATCTCAGGATTACCAGAGTCTGAGTGAGGCGCAGCCTTGGGAGATACCCAAGTCCAGAGAGCCGAGATCAAGCTGGCAAGAAATACCCATAGCATTGTGGGCTCAACAACTCAAAGGCCCAAAGCCAGCGATCAGGATCAGCCTCAACTTCAGAATTGAACCTTTGCTTACCAGTGACAGCGGAGACACTCTGAAGTGGATACTATCACACAGCTATAGACACCACAAGACAGTCACAGCCTTGAACTCACAGAAAAACCTCTCTCTCTCTCTCTCGTTTGGTTTTTGTTGTTGTTTATTGCATATTCTGGTATTTTCATGAGTGTGAATATTGTTTTTAGGTTTTGGTTTTGTTTAGTTCTTGTTTTTCTTGTGTTTATTTTATTCTTTTCCTATCTTCTTCATCAGTCTCAAAATGCTTAGGTGATCTCCCTTTTCCTTCAATCTGGCTTCTAACTTCTTTCTCTTCTTCCATTTTTCTATTCTTTTCTTCTTGTTCCTTCTTAACTTTCTCACCAGAGGGTAAAATTGCTCAATTGAGGGGATATTTGATGTATATAAATTTCTGATTGGTTTTATATATTATTGTATAACTATAAATTTTGTTTATATGGTTAAAGGTGGAAAATTAACTGTAGTCTCATTTTATAGGCTGTTACTAATTATACTACTTTAGCTAAGGTCACATAGCTGTTCTAATTAGTTGTTTTTCCTTGTATGCCTAAACCAAGATTGTCTGAGGGTCATAATTAATACCAAAGAACAGGGCTAGGCCAAATAGGCAGCAACTTTTGATCCCCAGTGAATTCAAGAGGCAGAATCTTGAAACAGACTGAAAAGATAAAATCCAGATGCACCTAGAAGACATCTCTGAAAAGTAGTCACTTCCTAAGGAGTCCACAATACAACAAATAAAGCTATCTACAGGGCCAAAGATTTAGCTCAGTGGTTCTGGTGCCTGCCTAGCAAACGCAAGGAAGGTCCCTGGTTTGATCCCTGGTAACCACATACAACAATACTAGGTATGGTGACTCACACCCACCAACAATCAACACCACCTACCACAATGCCAGGCACGGTGGCTCATGCCTGTCATCCCAGCACTCAGGAGGCAGAGGCAGGAGGATGGTTGAGTGAGGCTTGCCTGGGCTACACAGTGAGCTCAGGGCCAGCCTGAACTGCAAAGCAAGACCCTGCCTCAAAGAAAAAAAAAAAAGCTTCCTACAAACAAAAGCAATTAACACACATCAACACAGAAAATAAATTTTAAAAATACAAAATGAGGGGCCGGAGATTTAGCTCAGTGATTCCAGCGCCTGCCTCGCAAGCGCAAGGTCCTGAGTTCGATCCTGGTAACCACATACAATGCTGGGCGTGGAGACTCACGCCCATCAGCAATCAATACCACACACCACAGTGCCGGGCGTGGTGGCTCACGCCTGTCATCCCAGCACTTGGGAGGCAGAGACAGGAGGATTGCTGAGTTCGAGGCTTGCCTGGGCACCATAGTGAGCTCAGGGCCAGCCTGAACTAAAAAGCAAGACCCTGTCTCAAAAAAAATGAGAAGGCACAAAAGCAAGATGCAACCCAAAATTTACAGCTCACTCAGGGAAAACCTAGGGGGATAGTGAGGGAGAACAAGTCAAAAGCCTCCTATCTAAACTCTGAAATGGTAACGCTGGAAGTAAAAAAGCAAATGAAAGAAGCTCTGTTAAAAAGAGATTATAAGTAATTTTTCAGATAGCTAAAGAGATGACCATAACGAAGGACATGGTTAGTGAATCTAGAGTAGATACATATGAAACACACAGAGTTTAGGAAAATGATGGAAACCATTAATGACCAATATAGGAAAGAAGTGGAATCTATGAAATGGTTTCAAACAAATATGTAGAAGATACAAATTCTGCTGAAAGTATACACAGCACAATCAACATAAGATCACATTATCAGGTCTAGAAGGTATGTTTGTAGTTACCAATCATGTAAATAAAGATATTTTTTAAAAAATAGCAAAAACTCATGAAAAGTCAATCCAATAGCTGGTAGATGATACAAAGAAAAATAACCTAAGATTGATCAGTATCAACAAAAATTCAGGAGATAGCACGAAGGACATGAAAATCCTCTTCTCAGAAGTAATGGCAGAAAACTTCTGAAGCATGGAAAAAGAATTCGACATTTGTGATAAGTGAAGCACATAGAACTCTAGCTAACCGTGATCCAAAAATATTTCCACCAATGCATGTAATAGTGAATAGTCAAGATCCCAGAAATTCAACACAAAAATACAATATTAAAAGCTGTTAGACAAAAGAAACAAATCAACTATAAAGGAACTCCCATCAGAATTACAGCAAATTTCTCAAAACAAATCCTATCAGGCCATCAAATCAGAATTCCAAAATATTCTGAAAGCTACCTGAGAAAGATAATCCACGAGGCAGGCAAGCAATTAAATGGAGGAGAAATAAAGGGAACCAATAATAATATTACAAAGATAAGTCAATACATATCAGTTATAGTCATCAGTATAAATACTCTCAGTTCACCAATCCAAACAAACAGACTGGCAGCAGAGATCAAGAAACAAGATACAACAAGATGTTGCACACAAGACACACATTTAACTCAAAAGAAATTAATAGACTGAAAGTCAAAAGATGGAAAACAATACTCCATACCACAGGAACCCATAAAAAAACAGGGCTACCTATTTTATTTGCAGGAAAAACAAACAGATTTCAAGCCAAGACTGATCAAGAAAGACAAAGAAAGTCACTATATACTTAAGGAAACAATTCAAGAGGAAGAGATGACAATCATACATATATAAGCACAAAATATACACCTAATGACATAAAAAATATTAACAAGCATGAAAAATAAAACAGTCATCAATACAATTGAAGGGGGGCCTCAATATCCCACTGTAACAAACAGACAAATTCAACAAAGAAATATCATCTCTTAATCAAATCTTTGAATAAATAGACTCAGTGGGTAACTACAGTGTTCCACCCCACAACAAAATACATTCTTACACAATATACATGAGACTTTGTCCAAAATAGACTACATACTAGCTCATTAGACATGCTTAACCAAATGCAAAGGAAGTGAAATTATCTCATAGGTGTTATCAGATCATAGTGACATGAAATTGGAAATCAATGGCAAAAAAACCATAAAAATAACATTAACACATGAAAATCAACACCTTCCTAAATAACCAGTGAGTCACAGATAAAGCTAAAGAACAAATTATACTCTTTTACAATTAAACAATAACACCAGTATGGTGAACTGGTTCTACTGGGATGCAATAAAAATCTGCAAGGAAAATATATAGCTCTGAATTCCTACATCAGAAAAACAGAGCAGTCTCAAATGTTGGACCACAAGCTTCTAGAAAAAGAAAAGAAAAGTAACACCAAAGCATATACGAGAGAGATGATTATAAAGATCAGAAAAGAAATTAATGCAACTGGGACTAAGAAAATAATAGAAAGAAAGGATGAGTCAAAGAGTCAGTTCTTTGAAAGATTAAATAAAAGACAAATTCCAAGCCAACCTTTTCAAGGAAAAAAAGAACTCAAATCTATACAATTATGTGTAAAGAGTGAAATTACAGATTCTGCAGAAATCCAAGAGAAATAATAAATCCTTATCTCAAGAATCTCTATTCTAAAAAGACAGAAAACAGAAAGAAGTAGATTCCTTAATACATATGAGCTCCAAAATCTGAATCAAGAAGATATAAACATTCAAAATAACCCAATATCAGCCAATGAAATTGAAGGCGTAATTAAAAATTTAGCAAACATGGCAAATGTCATCCTTGCTACATGAAATGAATCTGAGGGATTACTCTTGAGTAATTCAAACAAAGATCTGCTATAGTGCCAAGCAGTCTCTGTTTTTCACAAATGTCAAATCAATAAAAATGAAAGTGTTCATATTCTTAAAAATGAAAACATATTTTTGGAGCAGTGAGTGCCAGCAGCCCAGCCTCTCCAAGGCAAAGTGCCCAGAGTCTGAAAATCAACAGCCCAGAAAAGAAATGAAGTGTATGGATTGGAAACGCAGTGAGAGCACTAGACACTGTTCCCTGAATGGATCCCGGGGACGAAGGTTGGTGAGTGAGGTGGACTGCCCTTGTGGCTCGGTAGCAGGTGGGTGGGTTTGTCATTTTGTTTAAAGAGGTTCAGTTCTTCAACTCCAACTGCACAGCAGCCTCAGCACCACTTCTTTACCAATGCTCTGGAGTGAAAGGAGGAAAGGGCTGAGTAGTCACAGCAAACTGCCAGCCGCTGGACAACAGCTTGGATGAATTTTGCTGAGAAGTGCGGACTGGCTCACCTTATCGCCACTCCCACGAACATCCAAGGGCCACTAACACTGACTATGGGAGACAGGGGAAGAGGACATAGCCAGAACCCTTGTGGCAAGCTCCAGGCACCCATGAGTCCCACAGCAAAAGGGTTAACAAACAACAAAATTGGAATCTTGAGAAAAAAGATGTGCCCGAGCTGGACTCTTGCTACTCTGAGCAGGAACTACAGAAGATGGCCCAATACCCTGAGCTTGCCACACCTTTATTCGGTACCAAGCCTTCCTACCCAAAATCCTAGCGTGCATAAAGCAAGCGGATATCGGCAGTAATCCCTGTAGCTGAAGATCTGTAGGGGAGAGCAGATGTCCACCAATAATCCTAGTGCAATAACCCTTATAGTAAAAAACCCTGCAGGGCGGGGCCGACATCCACCGATGATCCCAGGATTGATCCCGCAGGGCAGGGCAGACCTCCTAAACCCAAGTAAGCCATTCACAGTCCCTGACAACTGACCCTGGCTATAAAGAGCTGGAGGTGTCCCTTGTTCTCCAGCCAGCGATGCACAGGAAGGGGGTACTCTCCCCATGAGCACAAACAATCAAACAACCACAGCCAGTGGCAGGACAAGGGTGCCCATCCTCCCACACCAAAAGAAGTCTAGATTTAAAAACCACATTCAGTAGTGTAGCAGGATACAAAGTCAACACTCAAAATCAGTAGCATTCCTGTACAAAAATTTAAAATTCACTGTGAAAAAAAATTAGGGAAACAACAATTTTCACAACAGCATACAAAAAAATGAAACACTTAGGAATCAATCTAACAAAGGAAATAAAGGATCTTTAGGTTGCAAGTTGCAGTACTCTGAAAAAAAGGAGATTGAGGAGAATATCAGAAAATGGAAAGACAACCCTTGGTCCTGGGTAGAAAGAACCAATATAGTGAAAATGGCCATACTCCCAAAATCGATATACAAATTTAATGTAATTCCAATCAAAATACCATGAGTATACCTCACAAAACTGGAGGAAATCACCCTAAAATTCATTTGGAAGCAGAAGAGAACTAGAGTAGCAAAAGCAGTTCTCGGCAACAAAAGCCAAGGCAGAGAACATCACAATCCCCGACTTGAAATCTTACTACAGAGCTACTGTGATTAAAAACAGCATGATACTGGCACAAAAAAAAAAAAAAAACAGGCCTGAAGAGGGATAAACTCAAAACATTTCTAGGTAAATGGATACACCTTGAGGCAATACTCCTAAGTGAAATAAATCAGACACTCATGTAAATTCTACATTGTTTCTCTGGCATGAGAAGTTGGAAGGGTTATTAAGGGCCAAAATGTATAACAGACAATTGAAATAAGAGAATATTCAAATATGAAAGGAATAAGGGAGACAAGAGTGGAAAGGAAAGAAGTGAAAAGAGAATAGAAGTAAAAGTGAAAACAGTGCTTTTCTAATAAGGGGGAGAAATGGGTTGAAGGGAGGGGAGGGAATTGAGAGAGAAAAGAACAATCAATATACGTTATGTCCAGGTACAAATTTCCTATGTTGAATGTGATAATTATGTATATCTAATGTACCAATAAAAATAGCTTTTTAAAAAAGTTTTCCTGTAAGGTTGTCTGTTTGAGTTTGCTATATTTTCCTAACTTGAGCATTGACTGTAATGAATTTTCCTCTTAGAATTGCTTTCCTAGTGACAGAGAAGCTTTAAGGATTTGTACCATCCTTGTCACTTTTTAATTTCCTATTTGATTTCAAGTGTGACTCACTGGTTGTTTAGAGGTATACTGTGAATTTTCTAGGAGCTTTTGCTCTTTCCAAAATTTCTTCGTTGTTCATTTCTATTTTCATTGCACAGGGGTCTGTTAGAATGCTTGGGGTAATTTCTATTCTTTTATATTTACTTAAGCCAACTTCGTGGATTAGTATGTGATCTACTTTGGAAAAAGTATCAGGGGCTGCTGAAAAGTGCTGCACTCCGTCCTAGAGAGTATCTGCATATGTACCTATTACTTCCATACGTTCCAGGGTGTGGCACAGCCCTGAAATTTCTTTGTTGGTATTTTTGTTTAGTTGACCTACCTCTTCTTTTTTCATCAAAACTGTTTGGTCTTTTATAATTGTTATTTACTTGTATTTTAATTTTTTTCTTATATTTTGGAAATTTTCTATGATTTCTATAACCATGTTAGTGAGTGCAACTGTGCTGTCTTCTGGTTTTTTTTCTCTAACTCTGATAAGCCTTATATTGGTCTTCTTGTTTTCATCTAGTAGCTGTTGAATAGTCTTCTTTTATTTTCTTTTAACCTTCTGGAGCTCTTTATTTTAATTCATTTAGTAATAGTTTGATTTATTTTGTCCTCAATACCAGACATTCTGTCCTCACATTGACCATTTGTGCAATATATGACTTCTATACAGTTTTTAATTTCATATATTTCAGACATGTTTTCAAAGATTCAATATCCCTGTTGAATCTGTCATTTAAATTTTGAACTGTTTTTTTTTAGCTCATCCAATTTTTTACCTTTTTCCCCCAAATTCACCATAGGTATACTGAGTGAAATTGCTGTGAACTTTTGTTTTATTTCCTCTTTGAATTCATCTGTTTTCTTCATTTCTTCTATGAACATTTTACATATTTCTGCTCCTCGGTATTTGTTTTCTTCTCCTTTTGTGACACCTTGCTCTGCCTTGGGACAGTTAGTGGGTATGGAGATCTACTCCTTTGCTATCCATTTTCCTTCTTTTTTCCCTCATCTTGGGAGGGTTACTGCAGGTTAGGGACTAGAGAAATGAGATATCTAGTAGGATGCTACCTCCTCATGTATAATTTTGAGATTGTATGGCCATTGCTAGTTGTTTACTTACAGTGACTGGGGCTCTGTATCTACGCATGGCCAAAGGAATTATTGCTGGTTGTAACACTGTCCGCAGACTCAGTCTCACAGCTCTCCTCTATGAAGTGTGCAGTTACACTCCCCCGTGGTCTATTCTCTCTGCACACTCTGACAGTTCGTTATCTGTGATTGTTCTGCAGTGAGGTAATTGAGGTGGGGTGGAAGGAATGGCCGGTACTGGGTATGGAGTGTTAGATACCAAGGGGGAAAGAGGATGTTAATAATTATACCAGGAAATAGGTACAAATCATCAACTCTGCAATATGTATAGACTGTCACCGACATATTACCTTAAGATGAAGCTCAGTGAATTGCTAAACGAGGATATTGATAAGTGTCATATCCTTTACATCTTCTATAGGAGATAGCACAGATGAGACTTACCTTTGTTTCAGGTGAGTCTTTCAATTGAAAAAGAGAGATGGCATGAGCAGAGTTGGTTTGTACAGTAATCTGGGATTGGTGGAAACCATAAGATAAGGGGTTTCCCCCCCTAGTGCTGGGATCAAACCCAGAGCCTTTCACAGCTGGGAAAGCACTCTATTAAGCTGTCTGCTAAGCCCAAGATGAGCAGTACCCAAGCAAGAGATGCAAAGAATCCCAGGGTGCTTTGCACTGACATGTGACTAAGTCTTCTGGAAACTCTCGGTAATAAACAATCCTTTCTGCCTGGACAAGAGTCCAGGAGAATAGTAAAAGGGTGCCAATGAGGACAGTAGAATAGCAATAGTAGTGGGCTAATCTGATCATTAATCTATATGGGGCGTAGTTCGTTTCAGTGATCAGTGTCCAAGCTGTTTAAAGAAATAAATTCCTTTTGTTCTTTCTAGAAACCAATACAGCAACACATTCAAAGACTCTTAAAAACATCCCACCTTTCTACATCATAATTCTTTTCCCAAGGACCTAACTAAATAATCCAGAAAATGAACAAAATTTATGTAACAAAGATATTCATTATTGACTAAAGCTATTTAATAGTACCAAATTGAAAGTGACCCAATCTGTCCACCAGTAGGTCACTAACTGAGCATATCCATATGGCTGAATTTCAAGAAGCAGTTTTTACACTTGATCTTAGCCAAAAGGCCTAGAAGCGATCAAGAAGCTGTTTTTAAAAAGATGCCTTAATATATTTGCCTTCAAAAAAGCAAATTATACACTCAAATAAACAAGAAAAACATTGCTGTCAGAAAATATACTAAATATACCAAGATGATGTTTCAAGGTAGTTTATAGTTTCAATGTTCTTCTTTTACTTTTTTTTTTTTTTTTTTCTTTTTGGAGACAGGGTCTCGCTTTGTAGTTCAGGCTGGCCCTGAGCTCACTATGGTTCCCAGGCAAGCCTCGAACTCAGCAATCCTCCTGCCTCTGCCTCCCGAGTGCTGGGATGACAGGTGTGAGCCACCACACCCGGCGAGTTCTTCTTTTACTTTTAAAAATATATTTTAAATTATATTTTATACCAGTATTTTATATATATTTTAACAGAACATATTTTATAATTGAAATTTTTGCATAAGCAATAATATTATGGCAGGGAAAACAAGCATATAAGAAAAATTCTAAATAAAAATCATCTGTAAGCCCAGAGGTAATTTTATCTTGTTGTAGGAATCCAAGAAAGAACACACAGAGACACAGAATCAGGGCAAAACAAGAAAAATGAATTTTAATACATAATGCTTATAAGCAGGTCAAACTGCAATGAAAATTTGTGCTCGGCATTTGGCCCCCAACCCCAGTTACAGTTCTCATCTTATAGATGCAAACTCATTCTCTGGTGGTTTGGTCAGCAAGCAGTTACAGTCACAAGGGAAGTAAATTTTTTTGCTAAACTAAGGTTGGGATGTCATTTTCCAAAGCAAGCAGTTATCGCAAACTGACAGCTATCAACTTCAAGTTTCCAGAAGACTTAGTCACATGTCAGTGCAAAGCACCTTGGGATTCTTTGCATCTCTTGCTTGGGTAACGTTCGTCTCGGGCTAAGGATGGCTCGGTGGAGCGCCCTCCCAGCTGTGAACGGCAGCTGCGGAAGATAGCTCAGGGAGGCAGCTGTCCACGTTCCTCCGCCTTTAACTCACAGCAGCAAAGCACACTCCTTTACACTGTTAACTCACAGGGGCTAAGCAAACATTTTAACCCAGCAATCAGTGCCCTGAATATTTTTGTCTCTAACAATTTAACCTTGTGATGTATATCCTTCCCGATTTGTTTCTCTGTGTAAGAAAGTAAAATGAAAAAAGGAAAAAAGAAAGAGAAGCCCCATTTTGGTGTCATGAGTAAGTTGTGGGGAAGCACTAGTAGTTCCCAAAATAGATAAAAACTTTATCCTATTTCTGTATGCTGACTTCTAAAAATTGTATCCCTATCTTTTACAACGCTGACATTACAAATATATGATGCTACTTGCAGATATAGTTGTCTGAGAAAAGCACTTTCCCTGTGCAATCTTAGCAGCCCATGCAGGAGTTTCTTTTCTTACTTTTAATTC
The DNA here is from genome assembly GCA_004025085.1 of Thryonomys swinderianus. Taxonomy (NCBI): domain Eukaryota; kingdom Metazoa; phylum Chordata; class Mammalia; order Rodentia; family Thryonomyidae; genus Thryonomys; species Thryonomys swinderianus. Next base: position 19,810 of record PVIC010029751.1, read on the forward strand.
CACAGGCCCATTTCCCCCAAAGTCTAAACTCCTCTGCAAAATTTTTGTGTATGTTACCTTTTTTAATGTTTTTTCTTTTAGATTTATTTTTATATACATCTAATATGTACATACATACAATTTATATATAGTAAGCTTTTTAAATTAATAGTATATTACACCTATCTTTTGTGTCTATAAATATAAAACTGCCTTTTTAACGGCTCCATAGTATTCTGATATTGGACACCATATACAACTATTTCCATGCTGTCAGATTATGATGCTCTCTTGCTGTTAACATTATAATAACTATAAAAACAAACAGGTATATCTGCATATTTTTGTATCCCTATAAAAAATAAATTCCTTTCACTAGACCTTTAATAGTAAGAATATATGTATTTTAAGATTTTCAAAATATAGGGACCAGGAATTTAGATCAGTGATACCACACCTGCCTTGCAAGCACAAGGACTTGAGTTTGATCCCAGGTACCACCAAAAAGAAAAGATATATACTTGTTTTTCACAAAGTTTGCACACTTACAGTTCTGCCATCAATGAGTAAATATGACTGAATATGTAAAACGTTTTCCCCAAAAGTAAGTGCTAATGCCTATGTTATATTGACAAAAAGATAAATATTTTTAATATATATTTATTACAAACGTTAATATCTCTTCATCTGTACCAGTCGCTGACATTTTCTTCACCTGCCAGGGAAGCCTCTCACTGCCTGCCCCCGCCCCTCCCCCTCCTTCTCCCTCTTCCTCAAACTTCAATCACGAAGACTCTTCAGCTTTCACTTCCAGTCCTGCAACTACTTTTTTAAGTTCATGCTGATATTTTTTTGTTTTTAAAAGACTTTTCTTGTCCAAATTTTTCTTTCTCATAATATCTTTCCTTTAGCTCTCTAATATAATACCTTTTTATTTCTCTGAGGATATTAATTACAGTCCTGATTAAATTTTATTCTTTCTGTCTGTTGTCTTTTTCCTCTAAATTTCTTCTTCATGCTGTCTTAATAGTTGTCTTTCAAATTATTTCATATTAAGATCCTTGCTTAAATATGGAATGATGCAGTTACACATCAATTTTTTTGCCTTAAAAAGAAAATTAGAAACCTATGTTTGTGGATGGGTAACAGAATTGTGGCTGTCACCACAGCGCGGCTGGTGTGAACCCAGCCCTGCAGGGAACGGCACTAACGTTAGGCTAGAAGATGTTTCTCTCTGCCTGCTCATTGATCTAGGGTATCGTCTCTGCTCCTCCTGCAGGGCATAGGCCTGGCTGCCAGCGTCCCAGGCACCGAGCCAGAGAACAGCTCTTGTTTCATGGCTTACCACTCCGTTTCCAGTATGGCACCACCGCCCTCAACCACTGTCTCCAGAAAATAAAATGCAGTCAGCTTCCGCCGTGAGAGAGAGGAACCATTTGGTGGTGAGAAGTGAGGAGGAAACGTGAGCATCCGACTGCTCTTGACATAAACTTCCAGCAAAACACTGTTTTGAGTCTACCCCTAAAACTCCCATCATCCCTTTAGGGGACCTGCCCATCATCACTGAAGTTACTATGCACTTAGGGTAATATGTGAACATTTGTTACAATTTTGTTATATGGTATTTCTTCTAAGAAACTTCAGTTTCTCATATAAATCTCAAAAATATTATGTGGAATAAGAGAAGTTTTGCACAAGTAGTACATATTATGGGTCGGAGGGTTAGCTCAGTGGTTCCAGCGCCTGCCTCGCAAGCACAAGGTCCTGAGATCGATCCCCGGTAACCACATACAATGCTGGGCATGGAGACTCACGCCCACCAGCCATCAACACCACATACCACAGTGCCGGCGTGGTGGCTCACGCCTGTCATCCCAGCACTCGGGAGGCAGAGGCAGGAGGATTGCTGAGTTCGAGGCTTGCCTGGGCTACAGAGTGAGCTCAGGGCCAGCCTGAACTACAAAGTGAGACCCTGTCTGAAAAAAAAAAAAAGATAGTACATATTAGACGATTCTGGTCATAGTAGGTTAAAAAATGTTACTAGGTTCTTGGTAGGAGTGAAGCTTGTTGCACAGAATGCTAGCACAGGATTCAGTGTCAGACATTGTAATGCATGATGTGCTACAAAATGTTGTGAAACACAAACAGTGAAATTCCAGGAAATGTTCTGTGTTCACCAATAATCCTATTCAAGAATGTGTTCATTATGACGCTCCATTATCTGAACAGAACTGGGTGGTGCATGCCTACAATCCCAGCACTAAGAAGGCAGAGGCAGAGGCAGGAGGATTTCCAGAAGGTCAAGGCCACCCTGGGCTACATAGTGAGCTCAAGGCCAGTCTGAAATATATAGTGACACACTGTCTCACAAACCAACCAAAAAAAAAAAATTCCTAAGATTGCTGTACTTAACAAGGCCTTCTCATGGTAACTGCAAAAATATAAAAGACCTACTGAGAAGTGATGGATGTGGACTTGAGGTCTGTACAATAATAATGACATTGAGATTTGGTTTCCTTCAAATTTGCCTACTGTTTGATGACAAAACCACCTGCCAAGGAAGAAAAAAAAA
>PVIC010029752.1:6709-22418 GCA_004025085.1 Thryonomys swinderianus
CTTTGTAGTTCAGGCTGGCCCTGAGCTCACTATGGTGCCCAGGCAAGCCGCTGCGAACTCAGCAATCCTCCTGTCTCTGCCTCCCGAGTGCTGGGATTACAGGCGTGAGCCACCACGCCCAGCATTATATGTGGTAACCGGGGATCGAACTCAGGTCCTTGTGCTTGCAAGGCAGGCGCCGGAACCACTGAGCTAACCCTCCGGCCCTCCTGTGCTTTATTTTTGTGTTTGGAAAGTGGGGATGATGGCAGAACCTCCTTCCTGGGGATCACGTGAACACTGAAGGAGTAACTGTGCCTTCCATATAGAAGGTGCTCAAGAAATACTGGTGCCAGTGGATACTGTGGCTCCTGGGGCTGCATCTCTAACTGTGACCCTCACAGAGTATCACAGGGATGGGAAGGAGACTCCCCCAGGTGTAGGCCGACACCCTGAGGCTGCTGGGACACATCTGGAGCATTCAGCACAGCTGGAGACAACTTTAGGTTTGGATGATGGCCTCTCTCATGTTTCATCCCAACCAGCACCGTCTTGGTCCTGGACTTTGGAGGAGATAAAAAGAAACGTGGCCAGAGGAGCTGACATGGTGGAAGACAATGCAGAGAATGAATAGCCCCCTCTTCACATGGGGGCTCAAAGATGAAGGGATTTGGTTTTATTCTCTGGGGCACCGGTGTTGACTAGAATAGCTATCAGCACTTTGTCTGCCTTTCCTCCTTTGTGAGGACCGGAGAGCAAGTGTGATCGCGACAGCAGGACCTTTGGAAGCCAGGCAAAGAAAAAATGGCTGCTGCTTGAGCTGAATCTGCCCCTTTTTGTATCCTTCAGCTTTAATTAAGAGGAAATATCTCCTATCATGGTGGAAGGCTCTAATCAAAGCAGTGTATTCACCACGCACTGTGGAGGCTGAGGGTCTTCCGAGTGATGCTGTGGCCTCTGCACCCACTGTAGGCGTGGGAACCACCAGTCCCGGCCTGCAGGCCCCCTGTTGCGACCATGTTGGCTGACTGAAGCAGACCTCGAGCAGCTCTCCACACAGGTACCATGTTCCTGGGCCTGTCCTTCACCTGACAGCAGAGGTGGCTCTTGAGGCCCGGCGAAGAAGCTTCCTGAGAAACAGCATCTGCTGATTTGGAAGGCAGACCCCTGACACAGGGCTGTGTGGGTTCTGCCAGCTGCTCCAGGGCCTTTGCCCGGCTGACAGTCCTGTGGAGACTCTTTATGGCTCAGGTCTGGGGTGGTTGCACAGCTTGGTGCCTCCTTTGCCCCCTTTTACCCTGTAATAATTCCCTGAGTGTGGAGTTCCCTAATTATATAGGAGGTGGGACAGACAGTGCCTGTCATGAACACCACTGACCCCCAGCTTAGCAAGGGCCTGGCGTGTCAGTCAGTCAGAAAATGTCAGTTCAGTGAAGAGAAGGAGACAGAAGGGGATGGAGAGGGGGAGGAGAGGGGAGGAGAGGGGAGGAGAAGGAAGAGGAGAAAGAAGAGGAGGAACAGGTAGTAAGATGAGAACAAACCACAGTGTTGTTTCGGGGGTGCTCCTCAGCTGTCTTTGCTTCCTCTGACTGCTGCAACCAATTGCCACAGTTCTGGTGGCTTAAAGTTGGAGAAGCATGTTCCCTCAGAGCTCCAGCGGAAGTTCGAGAGGAGCTTCCTTCCCTCTTCTGCGTCCCACGGCTCCGACACTGCTGGGTTTACACAGTCATGTTACCTTCAGGGATGTGGCCATCATGTCACTTAGTAACATGGCAATCATGGCACCACGATCTCTGTCTTTCCCTGGCTGTCATCTAGGTGGGTTTCTTTGCAACTTCTCTCTTGCCACTGTCATTGGATTTAGGCCCCACTTGTTCAGTCCAAGACAGTTTTACCTTGAGATCTTTAGCTTAATTACACGTGTGAAGACATTTTTCTGAATGAGAACATGTTCAGAGTTGCAGGTGGACATTTCTTTGGGGGTGTTATTCAACTCACTAAAGGCTCTCGGCTAACAAATGTCCCTTCCCGGGGATCCTCTCTCAGGGTCATCCCCTTGTCATTTCTTTTTTTCTTTTTTTTGAGACAGGGTCTCACTTTGTAGTTCAGACTGGCCCTGAGCTCACTATGTAGCCCAGGTAAGCCTTGAACTCAGCAATCCTCCTGCCTCTGCCTCCTGAGTGCTGGGATTACAGGTGTGAGCCACCATGCCCTCACTGTGGTGTGTGGTACTGACTGCTGGTGGATGTGAGTCACCACACCTGGTATTGTTGTTTGTGGTTATTGGGGCTCAAACCAGGGACCTTGGGTTTGCTAGGTAGGCACTGGAACCATTGAGCTAAATCTCCGTTGCCCCCACCCCCATCATTTCTTGTCAACTGTGTGTCTCGAATTTTGCTTTCTTGCCTCATCTGCTCTTGTCTAGTCTGCCCATGGGCAGCGTCAAAATGATCTTTCTTTGAGGTAGAACGGATCAGGGTCAGTTCCTGCTTAGCAGGCAGGGAGGCTTCCAAGCAGTTCAGAAAGCATGTTGTAATGGAAACATTCCCCCGCTTCCAAACTCCAGAGAATCTGCTCCAGTTTGTAGATTAGAGCAATGTAAATGCATTCATCAGAGCTGTGTCTGTGCCCTCCCTTCTGATGCCTGAATTAATGAGTTAATATCAGGACTCCAGGTTCTACTCTGATGCTTTATCTAACTGGATGCAAATTAAATAAGCATACTTCATAAAGGGAGCTTGGAAACGCCACAACCCCTCATGGAAAACAAAGTTCAAGAAGGCCAACCAGTTCCCTTAGACGCTAGCACAGATAGCTTTCTTCTGTCTCCCACACTTCATCACAAACTGGGAACTCAGATCTCCTGCCACCCATGATTTACCACAAGAGGAAGAAGTGGTTAGTCCTGGGCCCAAACCCAATTCACTGGAGACCATGGAAACCTGCTTTCTCTCTACAAACACACAAAATCAAATTGAAGTGAACAATACTTGGTAAAGATATCTCGGCGGCCCTTCTAAAATGTTATTCCTCAAGGATGCGCTAAAATTCACTTATTGGATAATTTAGATTTCCAAAATCACCAAGCAGGCCAAACTCCCAGTTTCTCATGAATTTTCCCCACTGGAAAGCAAGTCATTTTAGAAAATCTAATTGTACCACTAGAGCCTGGCAATAAAGGATCAAGATGTGAATCAAATTCTCAGTCAGTGGCAGAGAGCTGCTGGCGTGCATGAGGTGTAGGCTGGTGGCTCAGAGACGCAGACAAGTGTCCTTGTCCAGACGTTTGACATTTGTTTCCAAGGTCACAGCGATTATCTCCCAGTTGATCTCACTGCTCTTGGCTCTTATTTCTCTAGTCCATTCTCTCCAGGGCCATAAGGGCCATCTTTGCTGAAAATTCTTCCATGGTTCTTTACTGCTCTTGGAACAACGGTGACACTTCTAATGTCATTCAAGGGCTCTGAAATCTGACCCTCACATACCTTTATAAATCCATCTCCCTCCACATCACTGTCACTAGACACTAAATAGGCCCCTTTTGATCTGTTTGAATTTACCTAAGACATCTCAGTGCTGAAGAGCACATTCTCACAGAAATCGTCTCTATAGCCAAGTTCAGTAAGAAGTTTGCATTTTCCAAAAAGACTGTACTTAAGGAAGCAGTCCACCCTGTGTGCCCTTACTGAGTGTGACACCAGTGTGGTCATGCAAGTGTGGTCTGTGCTTGTCCCTTTGAAGCTGGGTGGATGCCTGGGGTGAGTTGGTGGAGACAATGCCCACATAACTTCCAGGTTAGGTCATAAACAGGACTCAGCTTTGGTCTGGATTTCTCTCTTGGGACAGTGGTCCATGAGTTGCAGCCAGCATATTGCCCGGAAACCCAGAGCACATGGGAAAACCAGGTTGTATTAGAGCTCACAGCCCCCAGTTAGACCCTCAGTGGATAGTCAGCATCAGAGATGAGATGTGAGAAGGAACAGGCTTCAGATAATTCCATTACTTACCCTATAGAGGGCCCAGATAAAGTGCTTGTCACTTTGGAGTAGAGATAAAACTATGCTTCTCTGTGGGTTTTCAAATTCCTGACCGACAGGAACCCTGAAAAATAACAAATGACAATTGCTGTCTTAAATCACTAAGGTGTGGAGTAATTTGTTACATAGTAGGAGCTGACTAATACAGTGTTGGTTATCCAGTTTAACCCTCTGTAGATAGCAGACCTTAGTTATAGGTTGAGAGCAACAACTGGGGAAATCTATATGCAATACCATGCCTACTTTGGAAGAGCAAGGGCCTGAGTTCAAGCCCTAGTATCACACACAAGAAAGAAAGAAAGAAAGAAAGAAAGAAAGAAAGAAAGAAAGAAAGAAAGAAAGAAAGAAAGAAAGAAAGAAAGAAAGAAAGAAAGAGAGAGAGAGAAAGAGAGAGAAAGAAAGAGAGAGAGAAAGAAAGAGAGAAAGAAAGAAGGAAAAAGAAAGAAAGAGAGAAAGAGAAAGAAAGAAAGAAAGAAAGAAAGAGAGAAAGAAAGAAATCTATATGCAAAGGGTCTTTCAATTCTAAATTTCTTGGCAAAAAATGAGAGATCACTTGAATCTTGATGAAGAATTGAGGAGTAAGTGTATATGTGTAGGAGCTTAACATAAATAGGATAGAATACAAATATCAGTCAGTGGAGCTGTAATTACAGCCATCAGTCCCACCTCTGAGTTCTACTGAGGAGCAGCCGCTAACATGATATGGAGGACAGAGGCATACTTGGGTGCACTTAGCTTCCTATTATTTGTATTTAAATTGCTTCTCTACTGTGTAGAAACTATTTTTTTTTGGTATCAGGTATAGAATTTGGGACCTTGTGGTTACAAGGGAGGTGCCAGAACCATTGAGCGAAATCCCCAGCTATTCTTTTTATTTGTTTGTTCATGTTTTGCAGTACTGGGGATGGAACTAGTATTGGTCAAACTGAATGACTTTGAGCTTACAAGGTGGGCATGGTGCTGCTGGGCCAAATGCCTGGCCTTTAAGCTATTCCTTGTTCAGGCTGTTTGTTGCAGTGCTAGTTACTTCTTATTTGAAAATCTTAATACTAAACCAAGTGTTTTAGTGCACACCTGTAAACCCAGCACACTGCTGAGGCAGGAAAGCTGCAAGTTTGAGTCCAGTCTGAGAAACTTAGCCAATCAGTGAAACCCTGTATCAGAAAGAAAGACAGAAAGACAGAAAGGAAGGAAGGAAGGTAGGGAGGAAGGGAGGGAGAGAGGAGGGCAGGGAGGAAGGAAGAAAGAAAGAAATGAAGGAAAGAAGAAAGAAAAGGAAGGGAGGAAAGAAAGGAAGGAAGAAAGAAGGAAGAAAGGAAAGAAAGAAAGAAAGAAAGAAAGAAAGGAAGAAAGGAAGGAAGGAAGGAAAAAGAAAGAAAGAAAGAAAGAAAGAAAGAAAGAAAGAAAGAAAGAAAGAAAGAAAGAAAGAAAGAAAAAGAAAGAAGAAAGAAAAGAAAAGTAAAAAGTGGTCTGAAGGCCCTGGGTCCCCCAGTACTGAAAAAAAAAAAAAAAAAGAAAAAAGGAATCTTAATTGTATTTTCATATGGTCTCTGTCTCAGCAGCATGTTTGGTCAATTTGGCTTGAGTTCCAAAGTTTTGTCCATTGGTTTGGACAATGATTTGCTCCATTAAACATCTGATTCATTCCCAAGGGGCTATGCAATGTCTTCAGATGGATATTTCAAAATGTTTTGTTGCTGTTGTTAACCAGTTCTTAGGCTGACTTTCAACAATTTTAACCAATGGGATAAATATTCAATTATTTTACCGTACTCACAGGCAGCCAACCCTGAGCTGTCTTCTTGTTCTCTGCTATAATGGTTAGCTTTCTGTTGCTAGGACAGAGTATCTGGCACCTGCAATTTCCTTTTTTTTTGAGACAGGGTCTCGCTTTGTATTCAGGCTGGCCCTGCGCTCACTATGTAGCCCAGGCAAGCCGCTGCGAACTCAGCAATCCTCCTGCCTCTGCCTCCTGAGTGCTGGGATGACAGGTGTGAGCCACCACGCCCGGCACTGTGGTATGCGGTGTTGATTGTTGGTGGGCGTGTCTCCATGCCCAGCATTGTATGTGGTTACCGGGGATCGAACTCAGGACCTTGCGCCTGCGAGGCAGACACCAGAACCACTGAGCTAACCCTCCAGCCCTGGCACCTGCAATTTAAAGAAGAGATTCATTTGGGCCCATGGTTTCAGAAGTTTCCATCCATGGCTGGCTTGCTCTGAGGCAGAAACATCACAGTGGGAGGACAGGCGGAGGATAGCTGTTTACCTCTAGCATCTGGGAAACAGAGAAAGGTGAATGAGAAGCCAAAAGGAAGAGGTTAGGGCCCTATGACCCAGCCAGACATGCCCCAAAGTGTGCTGTATCAATCTCCTGGACATCTTCCACCTGCCAGGTGGCAACCGAGATCAGTGATCACAATCTCCTCCTGTTTCCTTCTGCTCCTCTGGCTGAGGGTCACTGGCAGTGCGTGGATATACATGCCCCTTTGTGTTTTTTGTTTAAGAGCCCTGATTATCACTGAGGTTTAGGTAAATAGAAAAAATAATGGTTAAAAATGACTTAGAGCCAGGTATAGTGGCATGTGCTTGTAATCTCAGCACTTAGATCACATGAGTTTAGGGCCAGCCTGAGCTACAGATCAAGAGCCATCTCAAAACAAAAGAGCCACCGGGCATGGTGGCTCACACCTGTAATTCCAGCACTCAGAAGGCAGAGGCAGGAGGATTGCTGAGTTCCAGGCTTGCTTGGGCTACATAGTAGGCTCAGGGCCAGCCTGAGCTACAAAACCAGACCCAGTCTCAAACAAACAAAGAAACAAAAAAATGGGGGGGGGGGAGCATCAACCCGCACGTTAAGCTCAAGCCAGGGTGGGCAGCAGGACAGCAGGCTTCTTATGAAGATGGAGGGCCTCCCACGGGAGGAGCTTTCCGGGGCTGACCCAGATGGCGGGGGTGTGTTGAGCAGGGTGACCTTGAGGGGGCCCTTCCAGGATGCTGGCGTGGGGCTCGGGATTTGTGGGTGAGAAACCCTGGGCTCCGTCTGAGGCCCCTCCTGGCCATCGTGAGGTCACAGGCGGCTCCACGGGCGGGCGCAGAGCTGCAGGTGGCTGGAGCTGAGAGCGAGCCGCGTGGAAATCCTGAAGTTCCGGCCACAGCTGAGCGCAGAGGCGGCGGGCTCGGCCAGTGTCTCTCCCCTGGGACATTCCGTCGGAACTTTGTTGTTTCTCCTCAGTTCAGAGTACCTTGCACGCACCTCCACAGGATCGGGGCTGCCTCCGTTTGTGGGGTAGGCGGCAGGGTGTGTGTGGGGGCAGCTGGAACTGTGATAGTCTGATGTTTTCCCTTCTCTCAAGTTAAAATGAGAAGACCCTCTGCAGATGGAAAGTAGGTACCCCAAATCTGAGTTATTGGTAAAGAGCATATCATGCCCCACCCCCACCCTTAAATGAGTTTCGCTACAGCTCTCCATTCGTTTTGAGGGTCTTGCTATTATAGGTAGAAAAACCAGCTAGACATATGTAGGCAGATAGATAGGGCCGGCCCTCGAAAGACTTGCAAAAAAGAGGATCCTTCTGAAGGTCAACACCATCAATGAGAAACTACAGGCCTCATTCTCCTCCCAGGGCGGAAGGTCAAGGTCTGGATCCAGCCCCTCCCTGGAAGACAGCAATTACAAAATCCCCAGATAATGGGCAGGACCTTGAACCACCTGGAGGAGTCTCCTGACAAGCAAGACCCTCTAGGGCTTGATTTCTCATTGGACCCTATTCAATCAAAAAGTTGCTGAAGTAGCTGTGCTTGTCATTTACCCACTGGTTAGTCACAGTTTGCCCATTTCTTTCAAATCTTATTGGTAGCCCCCACTGTACTTCACTGGTCAATGGTAACCCATCTACCGTTTTTGAATCTTATCGGTAGCCCCCTATTTCAGACCCACCTCACCTCGTGGCTTTGCTCCATAAAAGCCCTCTAAAAGTGAGGCAGGGGGGTTACCCACTTTCTGGGCCCCCTCTTCTGTCTCTCTTAAGGCAGAAGCTTTCTCTCTCAATAAAATTTCCTACTCAAGCCTCCGTCGTTCCTAAAATTCATTCTTCGATTTTTAGAGAACATGAACTCTCCATTCTGGTGGAGAGTTAGGCCTTAACTCTCCTGCATCATTGCTATGTACCCCAGAATGGTCTAAACTCACAGCATCCTCCTGCCTCAGCCTCCCGAGAGCTGGGATTGCAGGGGTCTGCCACCATGACTGGTTTCTGAAACCCTCTAAGATGTTTCAGGTGGAGAAGGAGGAAGGGGTTGTCCCAGAATGCATCTGCTCTGGGTGGGTACCATGGCTGGTGGCCTTCACCGTGGTCCTGGGCGGTGACTCAGCCGGTGCAGTCTTGGTGGCTCTGGTGACCTGTGCTCACAGCCCCTGGCTACCTGAGGGGACCTGGAGAGCAGGCGGGGCTTCCCAGAGCCGTCTAGGTCTCAGTTTCGCAGCCCCTCCCTCCTTTCTACCTTGCACTCTGGAGCACTCGCTGGACCTGCCTCTCAGGCCTGCAGGCCTCGGCCTGGTGATGTAGTTCCACTGGCTTGGGGTCTTCGTTCCTCAGCCTCACAGAACTTCTGTTCTGATTCACACCTCTGTTCTGGCTGGTGTCAGGGTTGTGGCTTTGGTGTGGAGGGTGGCACTGGTAGGTTTGTACACATGGGGACTCACTGGGCGTGGGGACCTGGGAAGGCTGGCCTCCTGGAGCCCGGGCCTTCCTGGCCACCGCGCCAGGCTAAGCTCTTCTCTACACATACACTCCCTGAGTCCGTCTGTCAGTCTGGCTGAGGTGTCCGGCAGCCCCAGGGGCTGGCACAGCTCCTTTTCCTTTTGAATGGAAGCTTGTCCCATGTTGAATCAAGGAGGGATTATTCAGGGGATCTGAAAATGATGCTGGAGTTGGGAGGATCAGGCTAAGGGCCCCAGAAGGTTATTTGTCCCCTTGACTCTGAGCTTCCCTTTTCCTAAGCGTAAAATGGAAAAAGTGTCCATTGTGATAGCTCATGGCTGTAATCCCAGCACTCTGGGAAGCTAAGAGAGGAAGGTTACAAGTTCAAGACCAGGCTTAGTAATTTAATCACTTAGCAAGACCCTGTTTCAAAATAAAAAATATAAAAAGGGCTGGGGATGTAGCCCAGCCCAATCCCCAATATGAGTGGAAAAAAAGAAACAGTATGGTGGCACCTGTGACCCAGGCTCTTGGACATTTACTTTTTTTTTTTTTGGCACTAGGGGTGGAATTTAGGATCTTGGGCATGTGAGGCAAGCGTGGTGCCTCTGAGCTAAATTCCCAGCCCTAGAGCCCAGCACTTGGGAGGTTAAAGAGGGAGGATATTTCAAATTCAAGGTTAGTTTGGGCTACACAGTGGTGGCGTCCAGCAGCACAGTGCCTGTAAGTGCAAAGTCTTGAGTTTGAGCCCTGGTCCCAAAACAAAATAAAATAAATTATACTACTTTTTTCAGTACTAGGCATTGCACCGGAGACATTCTACAACGAGCGATACCTCCAGCCCTTTGCATTATTTTGAAACAGCATCCTGCTAAATTGCCCAGGCTAGGCTTGAACTTGTGATCCTCCTGCCTCTGCCTTCCATAGCACTGGGATTGCAGGTATCCATTATACCTGGCTATTTTTTAATTGACACACAGTCACTGCATGTACTTATGGAACAGTGTGACAGTTTGCTACCTATATACAATGATTAATCAGACTGAGGTAATTGGGTATCTGTCACCTCAGACATTTTTCTTTTTGGGTTGGGAATGCTCAGAATCCTCTTGCAGCTTTTTTGAAATCAGCACTTAACTCCTCCACTGCAGTTTCCCTGGTGAGTTAGAGCATCAGCAATCACTCCTCCGCAGGACATTTTTACGGCATGCCTGTTGGCTGTGCAGAGAAGCAAGGCCAGTCCTGGGGGGATGATTCTGCCTCTTGTGTTTCTCTTCTGTCTCGAGGTTCCAGGAGGATCTCAAGCATTGCAAAGACGTAGTACATATTTTCTTTCTTACACAATGGCCAAGGCCCTATCTGTCACCTCTGTCTGGCTGGGTTCAGAGTTGTCAGAAAAAAGAGCCCACTGCAAAGAGATCTCCCTGGCCCCAGTGTGGGGCCCCCACTGGCACCACATCCTCTCCTTGGCCCAACCTTCACTCTTTTACCCAGCAGCTCCCACTTCTGGGCAGCTTCTGGCTTGCCCAGAGGCCCCTTACTGGCTTCACGGCTCCAGCCTTCCTAATTTTTACTGTTTAAATGGACTTTTCTGTCCATCTGCAGTTTGATGTAGATGTTTCTGTTACTGTCCCATTTGTTTACATGTTTTTATAGTTCCATTTTGTGTCCTAATGGTGGCTTTACTTATTTATTTGTTGGGTAGTTTTGACACAAGCAAGGTCTTGCTGAGTAGTTCAAGCTGGTCTTTAACTCACTAGTAGTGCAAACTGGCCTTGAACTCATAGTAGTCCTCCTACCTCAGCCTCCTGAGTGCTTGGATTACAGGTATGCGCCACCAGGCCTGGCTAACATAAGTAATTTTCTTTTTTCTTTTCCTTTTTTTTTGAGACAGGGTTTCCCTTTGTAGTTCAGGCTGGCCCTGAGCTCACTATGTAGCCCAGGCAAGCCTCGAACTCAGCAATCCTCCTGCCTCTGCCTCCTGAGTGCTGGGATTACAGGCGTGAGCCACCATGTCCAGCATTGTGGTGTGTGGTACTGATTGCTGGTGGGCGTGAATCACCACGCCTAATATCGTATCATTGTATGTGGTTACCGGGATTGAACCAGGGACCTTGCGCTTGCTAGGCAGACAGCAGAACCACTGATCTAAATCTCCGGCCCACATGAGTAATTTTCAAAATTAAAAAATAATTTTAAAATGGAAAAAATAGTTTTGGTTTTAGATAGATATTTTTAAATCACATTTGAGTTTAGGGGGGTCTCTGTGAGTCTGGGAATTCAGATTTTAAAACTAAGTAATAAAGCACCATGTGAAATGCCCTGGGGGCAGCATCGGCCTCTGCTCTCTGTCCCATGCACGTTTCTCTGTCAGGGGCAGGAAGGCAGGAGGCCCCTCAGCGCCACTGTCAGAGGAGGAAGCATTCCTTAACGGTGAGGCTTTGCCAAAGAGCCTTCGTGAACAGGCCCACCTCTAAGCGCACTAGAAAATATATTCAGGCTGGTAGTTTGGGAAAAAAATCGCCTCCCCAACTCCTTACTGTAAAGTACGTAAGCAGCCTGATGTGTCGTTGAAAATATTAACTGGCTTTAAACTTTTGGGGTTGTCTCACATAAACCTAGATGCCCACACAGGGTGGAGTAAATAGTGTTCATGGCGACGGCTGGACAGAAGTTTGCAGCCCTGACCACGCAATGAGAAATATTTAAGTTGAGCTGATTTGTTACATAAACATGCTAACCTCACACTCAGCCTGGGTAATTATGCTGTTCTCCTCTGAGCTTGCTGTGCCAAAACCTAGAGGCATCGGCCATTTCTAGAGCAGAGTTGCACTGAGTCTCATTTTGATAGTGGGAGGAGTTGGGTTGACCATGTAGCCATTTTTTTTTTGTTTTTTTTTTTTTTGCAATTTTATGAAAAGGAACTCAGAGAACTCATTCATCCTCTCAAAAGGATTTATTTAGCAACTTTTGCGTTTAGCACTGTGGAAGGCACATGGTGATTTTTTTTTTTTTTAAGACAGGGTCTCCCTTAATAGTTCAGGCTGGCCCTGAGCTCACTGCGTAGCCCAGGCAAGTGTTGAATTCAGCAATCCTCCTGCCTCTGCCTCCTGATTGCTGGGATGACAGCATGAACCACCACGTCCAGCACTGTGGTGTGTGGTACTGATTGCTGGTGGGTGTGAGTCACCATATTGGGTATTGTATGTGGTTACTGGGAAATGAACTAGGGACCTTGTTCCTAGCACTTGCTAGGCAGGCAATGGAACCAACTAAGCTAAACCTCTGGCCCACAATGGTAATTTTTAAAAAGGTGAAATGCAGAGAATTTAATGAGCTTGTTCACATATAGATTCCCAAGATCAGTCCCCAAGAGCTGATGGGTTTCATGTAAATAGAGACAAAAGCCTTAATTTTTTTTTTTTTTTGAGATAGGGTCTCGCTTTGTAGTTCGGGCTGGCTCTGAGCTCACTATGTAGTCCAGGCAAGCCTCAAACTCAGCAATCCTCCCGTCTCTGCCTCCCGAGTGCTGGGATTACAGATGTGATCCACCACACCCGGCACTGTGGTATGTGGTATTGATGGCTGGTGGGTGTGACTCTCCACGCCCAGCATTGTATGTGGTTACCAGATCAAACTCAGGACCTTGCGCTTGTGAGGCAGGCGCCGGAACCACTGAGCTAATCCTCCGGCCCAAAAGCCTTCATTTTAAACAAAATTTTCAGGTACTGGCAATGAAGATTATTTTTGGATCATTTTTCTCTCTCTCTCAACCTTTGGAAAACTTTACAGTATTTCATGTCCTTCATAAAAACACAGATTTTTGTTTTCCTTTATAGCATTTTTGTTTTGTTTTGAGACAAGGTCTCACTGTGTAGTCAGGCTCCATTACAGTTTAGAACATAAAAATGATGTATTAGTAGTTTATAATTAAGTGAACTCTGAATAGAGTCATTTGGGGTCACCAGCCCAAGGACCACGGTTAATCACGTGTTTCAGTTGTGGTTGTCAAAATAATTTTGGACATTTTGGATCCTTTGGAAACACAATGGGATGAATCATTATCACAACAAAATTCCAAAGCATATCAGGAAGAACAGGTTAGCTGATGCCTACCTTGGGGGGGGTCATCTTTTTTAAAACATTAATGATTTGAAAATTTCTACCAGTGGTGGTAAACCTGTGGTATGTGTGTTATTTTTCTTTTAAGACAAATGACATTTAAAAAAGACAAAAGATGCTAATGTATGAGTATTTTCTGAACCGAACTAAACTCAAGTGTTCAGATTTAAGTGCAGTGTGACCCTTTGTGATAAATAAACGGGTTTTGGGTTGCAGTTTGGGCACTTTTCTAAAAGATTCGCCATCATGGAACATACAGAAACTAGACTGAGGTGTAGGGATTTGCTACTCATGGCTCGGAGCAGTTGCCTGGGTGCAGCTGGCTCCCCTGTGCCCAGCGGAAGGTGAGCACCCTAGATGCGAACCGCTGGTGGTGCCCCGTGGGAAGTGTGCCCCATCGCCGGAAGGGGACCTCAGCCCTGCACACGGACAGCAAGGGGGGCCCAAATTGGGAACTGGAGTCAGCTCGGTCAGGGCAGCTTTAGAGCTGGGAACGGCGCCTACCCTGGGTTTGAGTAGCACAAGGAATAAGGACCGGGTTACCCAGGATCATCACCTACTTTGACAAAGCTCACATCGTGGGAGGGTTGGCACAGTTAAGAGTTTTATTTTTCCCCCCCTTTTTACCTTGAAAGCTAAACTACATGGTCTCACTCTAATTTGCAAAATGTTTGCTCCATTCTTTTCAGTTCATGATATCAAACCTTCTGGTGTAGAAATCAGCCCCTTGAGACCTTCAGGAAGGCCCAGTAGTCTTCAGTAAGAGTGGTTTCTTAGCTGGGAATTTAGCTCAGTGCTTCTGGCACCTGTCTTGCAAGTGCAAGGTCCTGAGTTTGATTCCCCGTATCAAAAAAGAGAAAACAGTGGTTCCTTGAACCCTGACTCTGTGTTCATTTTAAAAGGGTGTGGTTTTAAATGTGGAACACCCGTAGGCAGCATATCACAAACAGCGGCCATGTGCCAGGACTTCACCCTTCGGGAGTGGAGAGAGGTGTTAGTCTGTCCTGTCTGCACTGACCAATGGCTGATCAGGCCTGTGGACGCTGACTTGTTCTTAGGAAATCCACTGGCTCTGGTGAAAATTTTGCCTAGCTCTTGAAGAGTAAGTGATTGAAACCATATCATATCTTCTAACTGGCCAACAGCTCTTTAAAAGAACAGTTGTCAATCCAGATGCATGGTACACAACTGTAATCCCAGCTGCTTGGGAGGCTGAGACAAGAAGATCCTTTGGGCTGAAAATTTGGAGTCTAGTTGAGTATGATGGTATATGCCTATAATCCTAGCTCTTGGGGAGGATGAGGCAGGAGGATTGCAAGTTTGAGCCCTGCCTGGGAAAGTCAGAAGGTTAGCATGGCGCGGGAGGAAGTAGGGGGAGGGAGGGAGAGAGGGAGGGAGGGAGGGAGAGGAGGGAGGGCGAAAGAAAGAGGAGAGAGAACGAAAGGACAAACAGAAGGGAGGCAGGGCTGGGGATATAGCTCAGTGAGAAGGCTCTGGGTTTAATTCCCAGTAGTGGTTTAAAAAAGGAAAAGAAAGAAAGAAAAAAATATTGAGCCCAGCTGGGCAACGTATCAAGACCCTGTGTACAACAAGCAAAGCAGGGCCAGGGATTTAGCTCAGTGGTACCACACCTACCTTGGAAGCACAAGGGCCTGAGTTTGATTCCTGGTTCCACCAAGGGGGAAAAAAATACAAGCAAATCAGAAAAAGAATAAAATAGGGAGAAAAGGATGAGAAGGAGGAGGAGGAGGAGGAGGAGGAAGTCGTTCTTAGGCTGTGTGGATCTATGAGCAACCTGCCCAGATGGGCCTGATGCCTGACCTGTGACTTCCGGAACTTGTGGTGTGTCTTCAAACCCCAGCTGCCTTGGCTGTGAGGTCCCCGGGGCACACACACCACCACCAGCTGCCAGAGCTGCTGCACTGAACTACAGTCAGTTCTGACACCAACTGCTTGGGCTCAGCACAGGCCAGCACAGGAGAGGGTAGGTTCCCAGTAACCGCCTTCCTTCCTGCTGATGGCTGCAAATGGGCTGGCGTGTGCTCAGTGTATGAATACGTTGACTTAGAAGATATTTATTGATTAGCCACCACTTTCCCATCCTCTGTTTAGTGGGTTCAGTACAATTCAATGGGTCCATACAGTGAACAACACCAAAAAAGCCACTCTCTTGGGTCTCAGGACTCGTATCTTGAGTTCCTGGGCTTTTTCATGGAGCACCACTTCCAATCCTTTGGGGTTTTTTTTTGAGACAGAATTTTGCTAAGTTGCCCAGGCTGGGTTTGAACGTGGGATCTTCCTGCCTCAGCCTCCCAGAGTGCCAGGAACACAGGTGTATGCCATCATGCCTAGCTTCTTGTTCTTAAAACACTCTACTTCATACATGGTAGCTCTCTAATACATGTCTGTAGAATGAATGAATGAATTAGTGAATTAAAAAGCTTATCCAACAAGCTAAGCTCCTTTACCAAATGTATAGTAGTAAAACGCATGATTCCCAGCGCTCGGATGCACGATGTGGTCCTCTGTCCGCTGGCGGTGGGGGCCTCTGGCAGGTCAGGGTCTCACCTGAGTCTGGCCGGGGAAACTGACGTCAGGGCTGCCTGTCCACCCCAGGGACAGCACGAGGCCCCGCGGAGGTGGCAGTGCTCTCCGAGCCAGGTGCAGCCGCTGGGGGCTACTCTTGTGTAGCGCATTGGAACCGCGTCCCGAACCCCCTCGAACGGACTGCGACGTCTCTGGTCTTTTCTCAGAGTCATGATTTTACATGTCTGCACTAAAATTCGAATGAGTGGGGGTGTAGGGTTGTAAAATTTTTTTTTTACAGCTCATTTTTGTATTTTATTTTGGCCGTTTTCTCTAAAAATG
>PVIC010029753.1:0-22325 GCA_004025085.1 Thryonomys swinderianus
TCCCCAGTCTGTCATACATTGCTTCTCAGTCCTTACTCCTGTGTGAAACCTTTTGTGTCTTTTTCCGGTTTATCTACTTCCCCATTCTGGACTGTGCTCAGAAAGTCTTCTTTAACATCCCTACTCGGTCCTTTATCATCTCACCTTTTCTCTGTGCCTATCATGAATTCCCATCTTGTAATTTTACTCCAAAAACAAACTTCCTGCAAGTTATTCTTTTCTTCTTCAAGGACACTCCGCATCCCGCAATTGACTTGCCTGGACCTCACCTCCAGCTGGTGTCATACCTGTTCCAAAATCATGAGTGGGCTTCTGTTCTTCCTACAGCCCAGGCTAGTCTTGAGTCATTTGTACCGCCTCTTGCTTTCTTATCTCACTTCTGAATCACTTCTGATGTCTTATCCTGTCTTCCTGACTCTGCCTTCAAAATATATCCAGAATGGGGTCATTTCTGCCTTTGTTCACTGCCACCTCCTGGCCCAAGTCTGTTAGCTTGTTACGCATTGGTGTAGCATCGTTTTTCTCTGGTCTACCCTCACCCTTAAAAATGAGCAGGTTGGGCTGGAGGTATAGCTCAGTGGTTCTGGTGCCTACTTAGCAAGAGCAAGGTCCCTGGTTCGATCCCTGGTAACCACATACAATGCTGGGCGTGGTGACTCACGCCTGTAACCCCAGCACTCTGGAGGCAGAGGCAGGAGGATTGCTAAGTTTGAGGCTTGCCTGGGGCTACACAGTGAGCTCAGCGTGGCCTGAACTACAAAGCAAGACCCTGTCTCAAACAAAAAAAAAGGTTAAAAACCAGAAGACTAGCCGACTGTTCAAGAAGAGAAGTGTTCACATGACCAATATAAGGAACAAAAGAGGGAACATCACTGCAGATCTTTTGACAGTAAAAAAAAAATAATAATACTGAGGGAATATTATAATCAATGTTATGTGAGTCAACTCAACAGCTTAAATGAAATGGAAAAATTCCTTGAAATAAACTCTCAGGTTTATTCAGGAGCCACGCATGCTGGCACACACTTGTAATTCCAGCCCTCTGGGAGCTTTGCAAGTCTGAGTCCAGTCTGAGCAGTTTAATAACTTAGCAAGACCCTGTCTCTGAATAAAAAGTTAGAAGGGCCAGGGATGTATCTCAGTGTGAAGGCCCAGTATCTCACACAGTCATTTAGTCGCTCTCTCTCTCCCTCCCCTGCCTTGTGTGTCTGTCTGTAATACCATATGTGTTAAACTATTAGTTCATAAACCTTCCAATAAAATAATTACAGGCCTAGATGGTTTCAGAGGAGAGAGTTTTCTAAATATTTAGTGAATAAATAGTGCCAGTGTTCTAAGATTAACAGAAAATGGAAAAAGCATTTCTAACCTACTTTATTTTGAGCTTTACTCTAATATGAAAACCAGTCAAAGACATGACAAGAAAATAAAAAACTATCTGCCTCATCAAAATAGATAAAAACTTTTCAACACAATTTTAGCAAACTGAGTCTTGTAGTATATCCAAGAAGATAATACATAGTGATACAGGAATGTAAGGAGGGTTCAAAGTTTGAAACTCAGTTTAATTTCCTATATTAAATAATAGAAACTACATGATGTGTCGATAGAAAAAGCATACGATAAAATTCAGCATGCATGCATAACTAAAAAGGCTTATCTAAACCAGGAATTAAAGGAAACATCCTGTGGAAAAAAAGCACAACAAATGTCAAAGAAAGGTCATGATTGGGAGCCCAAGGCAGAGAGCGCTACCACTGTGTTTATGTGGTGCTTGAGGTCCCAGCCACTGTAGTAAACAAGAAAATGTGGTAACAACAGGAAATAAAGGTGCCTCTATTTATATGATTACTGTGCAAAAGAGCCCAAAACGTTTAAGTTACTTAAACTAATAAGTGAATATAACAAGGTCATAAGATACACACAAAATCAGTGTGCAAAAGTGGCTGGATTTCTGTGCACCGACAGTAAATTGAAACACAGCTTCCATCAAAATAACATCTCAGCCATAAAACACTTCTGCTTTGCTGGATGACTGAAAAATGCACCTGTGAGATATGCATGCTGCAAATTTCAAAACATTCATAACAGGAATGAGCACAAGTAAATTGAGCATTTCAGGTCATGTTTCTGGATGGGAAGACAGTACTGTTAAGACATCAGGTCTCGTATTGCTCATTAAAATCAATGGTATTCCAATCAAAATCTTTTGTTGGTAATTTATAAATCAATTCTAAAATTTACAGAGAAAAGCAAAAGAACCGAAATGGTAGTTTTGAAGAAAAACAGTTTAAAAATTCGTGCAGCTAGTCAGCCAAGTTGTAGGTGACAGAGTAGAGATACAGAACAATGAAACAATGAGTGAAGGTACGTGTCATGTGGTCAAATGATTTTCAACCAAGTTGCCAAGGCAACGTATAAGGAAAAAGGTCATGGCTGCTAACAGATAGTGGAAAAGGTGACACAACCATATGCAAAAAGGAAAAAAATTCTTGCCTTAGTCTATTCAGACTGCCAGCACAGATTACCAAAGACTGATTAGTTTAAACAAAAGAAATTTATTTCTCACAGTTGTGGATCATAGATGTCCAAGAGGAAGGTGATGGCAGGATGCGTCATATTCTGAGGTCTCTTTGGCTGTTAAACAGGTATCGTCTTGCTTTGCGCTTTCCGGGCCTTTCTACTGCGTGTACAGGTGAGATGCCCTTGTAAGGTCTCCGGTGTCCTCTCACAGTGACGCATATTCTTTGGAGCAGGGCCCACCTTCAGGACCTCATTCAGTGTTACTTCTTCATAGGCACAGTGGTCAGGGCTTCTGCATACGAATTTTGGAAGAACACAATTACATACACAACACTTTCACCTTCTGTAAAATTTGGAGTATATCATAGACACATAAAATCTGAAATATGAAACTTCTAGAATAAAACAGGAGAAAAATATTGGCAACTTAGGTGGTGATTTTTTTTTAAATTGAATTCTTTATTGGTACAATTTATATACATCTCAGAATCACATATAACATTGGGGAATTTGTACCAGTATATGACACAAGTTAATTCTCATTTTTACCCATATCCCTACCCACCCACACCTCCTCCCCCCTTTATAGGTGGTGATTTCTTAAGATATGTAACACCATAAAAATTAGTAAGGTGAATTTTATTAAAATTAAGTATGGCTGGGTGTGGAGGCTCATGCCTATAATCCCAGCACTTGGGAGGCAGAAGCAGGCGCATTGCTGTGAGTTTGAGGCTGGACTACATAATGAGTTCAGGACCAGCCTGAAGTACAAAGTGAGACCCTGTCTCAAAAAAACTTTTCTAAAAAAATAGGCATGGTGGCACATGCCTATAATTTCAGCTGTCTGAGAAGCTGAAACAGGAGGATTGCAAATTTGAGACCTATCTGGGCAATTTAACCTCTTTCTCAAAAATTAAGAAAAGGCAAATGCCAGGCATGGTAGCTCACGCCTGTCATCCCAGCACTGGGGAAGCAGAGGCAGGAGGATTGCTGAGAAGGATTGCTGAGTTCGATGTTTGCCTGGGCTACATAGTGGTCTCAGGGCCAGCCTGAACTACAAAGTGAGACCCTTTCTCAAAAATGAAGAAAAGGCAATGGTAAAAAGCATGCTTAACCTACACAGAGCCTTGGGTTTGATTCCCCTACACACACACACACACACACACACACACACACACACAGAAAATGCTAAAAGATTTGGATGCACATCACCAAAGAAGATATGTAAAAGCAGATAGAGATGCTATAAAAAATATAGGTAAAGATATGTAATATTAATCATTAGAGAAAGCCACAGTAAAACAAGATAATGCCACATGCCATTATAATGGCTAAAATATTCTTTTTCTCTTTTTTAGTACCGGGAAATGAACTCAGGGCCTTGTGCTTGCCAGGCAGGCACTGCACTGCTGAGCTACATCCCTGGCCCTAACATACCTTTTAAATAAGAATATTAAGCAGAATAATTGGAATTCTTACATGTTCATGGTGGAAACACAAAAAGGTACACCCTCTTTGCCAAACAGTTTCTGGGTACTTACATGGCCTAGCTGTACCACTTAGTAAATGAAAGCAGATGACCCCCACAAAAAACCTGCATGTAAATGTTTATGGCTTTATTCGTAATTTCCCACATCTGTAAATAACTTATGTCCGTCAACTGGTAATGGATGGACAAACTGAAACATCAATACAATGGAATGGGACCTGGCGATGCAAGAGACAGCCTGCTCCCAGAGAGGCGGCCCAGGGGCATCCCAGTGGCATACGCTGGCGCTGTCTGCAGGGCCTGTGGCTGGAGCCACCTCGGCGGCCAGGGACTGGCGCACGAGCTCACCAGGGCTGCCAGGGGCTGGGGTGCAGCTGTTCCCCTGCTTGAGGGTGGTGAAGACATTGACCAAAGTGGTGGTGAGAAGGGTGAATTTTATTTATGTTGAGTAAGCCTTCACAAACCTGGCGTTAGGGGAAGTTCAGTCAGGTTATCTTTCCCCGCTGACTCCCTGTCGAGGGTCTCTTGCCTGCTCCCCTCTGGCCTTGTGGGGCACACCAAGGCCTTTGCACTTCTGGTCCCGCTCGGCCTTCAGCGTCTCACATTCCCCTCTTCTTGTGATGGCTTCCCGACCACCCCATCCAAAATAGAGTCATCTTGAGACGTTTTCCCTTTGCTTTCCCTGTCCTTGGCATTTTCCACCATAAATTGGGCTTTTGTTTTTCTACTGTTGTGCTGAAAAATACACTGCAGATTTCAGAAGGGGAGTTTGGGGAAAGTTTTTGTCCCATCATCTACACCCTGCCTGTCATCTGGGTGATCAGTAAAGACTGTTGAATGAACGTTAAATGACTGGCATGCTACCACATCCCTTCTGAATTCCCACCCCTGTTCCCCGGTGTTTCCCCAGGCACATGCTGGCAGGATGTTCTCTGTGGGCTCTGAGCTGCCTTCACAGCAGTGTTCTTCCCACCAGACCTTCCAGTGGAGTCCCACCCCTCCCCCACACTTGTCCAAGCTCTGCCCAAATGAAGTGCTACAGGATTGTTCTTAACATCTGTCTTCCCTTCCTCTGTTGTCCTGGCCCAGCTGGGACAAAGCAGCACCAGTGTGACGCAGAGCTGAGAAAGGAGATTGCCTCTGTGTGGGCCAACCTACCCCAGAAGACTCTGGACTTACTGGTACCACCCCACAAGCGTAAGTGGGAGAGTGGGAAACCCCCTCCAACAGCACCTTCTCTGTCCCCCGGAGGCAGGAGGGGAGAGGTTGGAGGCACGTGGGTGTGGCCGTAGGATGATAACCGTAAAGACGTAGGCCCACCCATGTGGGGACACTGGGTGCCCCGGGGCTGTGGGAGGTGATCTGAGGTCCTATTAATGTGGGGAAGGTTTTAAAACACCAGAGAAAGCAGGGAGGGGATTGTAGTTAGAGACTGGAAGACGTGATACATAAGTCCAAGGGCTCCTTCCGAAGCAAAGCACAGTAGTCAGTCCTGCACAGGGATCTGGGAGGGGTAGAGCCACTCAGGGTGCAGCACCAGCATCAGCCATGGGGCCAAGCTGTGGCTGAGCCTGAGCGACTCTGGATTCCACGTGATGAGGTGATGGAGAGAGGAGGAGGATGCCTCTTATTCTGACCACGTCTTCAGGGCCTTCTCTGCTCTTTCTCCTCTAAACCATTACCTCTGAATCCTCTCTTTCCTCTTCTCTTTAGCTGATGAGATGACAGTGGGGAAAGTCTATGCAGCCTTGATGATATTCGACTTTTACAAACAGAACAAAACTACCCGAGACCAGATTCACCAAGCTCCGGGAGGCCTGTCCCAGGTACAGACTCCAGGATTCTCCAGAAGTAACCCAGACCCCTTGCAGGCCCTGGCGGCTTTGGAGATCCGTGGAGAGTGTGGAGCGGCCAAAGGAGGAAGCCCCCTACGTTAGCTGGTTGTGTTAGTGGTATTGGAGAGCCTTTGAGCTAGAGAGCTGGGATTCAGGGGCAAGAAGAGAGGAGGTCTGAGGGTAGAGGCCCTGTATGACACTGATTTTTTCATGGTAGACGAGGTGAAAGGTGAGAGGGTCTGAGGAGGATCTTTGGCAGGCCAAAGAAGTATCTGTTATCTCCGCATTCAAGGGCCAGAGAGACACACCCTGGCGGGCCCCGGGGTCTCTGCTGGCTCTGCGCAGGACTCGGGAGATCTAGGGTCTGCTGTCCTGGTGCCATCATGGTTGCGTCTTCAGTAGCCACAGGGAGGTTCTGTCTGGAGTTCTTGGCCCCAGAAATCCAGTTCTCCAGAGCTCCAGGCAGGAGTCAATCCCGTTGGTGCTGAGATGAAGCCATTCCGCTGTATGTAGTCTGCCCAGCCCCAAGTGGTGGAGGTAGGGAAACTGAGGCTCTGAGAAATGATATCCTGATTGAAACCAAAGGGGAGGCCCAGATATGCTTCAAGGGTCCCTTGACCAGGGCCACTGTTCGGGTTGCTTGCTTCTGTTTGGGAATGAGCTGGAGAGGGAGAGGCTCCTTGCTGCAGGACAGGGAATTCTGAGCTGTGCTTGGAGGGAAGCTGGCTTCGGTCACGTGCAGGATGCCTGCCAGGGTCGCGCTGCAAGTTCACCAGGCCAGGCTCCTCCCAGCTCTTCCTTCTACTTGTGCCCCTTTGCAGATGGGCCCCGTCTCTCTGTTCCACCCTCTGAAGGCTACTCTGGAGCAGACACAGCCGGCTGTGCTCCGGGGAGCTCGAGTTTTCTTTCGACAGAAGAGTTCCACCTCCCTTAGCAACGGTGGGGCCGTGTAAGTGCCAGGTGTGGGGCAGTCCTGGGAGGGACCTAAGCCACAGGCCAGAAGAGCAGAAGCTTTCTGCTCACTCTGCCACCTTCTTTTCCCACGACCCTCCTGTGGAACCTGACGTGGCCTGTCCAGGGCCTCAGCAGCTCTCTGGGGCAGAGCTCTCTGGCCCATCCTCAGGCCACATTGCCCTGTGCCCTTCATCCTGGGTGCAGCCAAACTTCTATTTCCTCATCTCCTGCCTGGCAGTAAGTGGCTTCCCACTTGCCAGGTTTCTGGGAAGGACTTGAAAGTGAACTCCCTTAATGGCAGGGCTATGGTTTCAACAGGTTACTGTTCCAGAGATGCTGATGCCTGGGCACCTGTCATTCCCAGGCTCTGCTCTGTTACTGGCCTCTGGGGCCTGGAGACCTTTTAGATATTGTGTGTTTCCACTTTAAACCCTTGCCTTTCCTGTTTGTTACCTGTTAGTGATCTGCTTTCCCTAGCTTCCCGGTGCATTTCTCCCAGTGCAGATCCTCATTTTGCTGTGGACTTTTGTTTCATTCTGTAGAGATTGCTTGGGTCTTTTTGCCCACTTAACCAGACAAGTTGTTGGTAACAAGCTACCCAACACAAGAAGCATGAAACAGTGATCACCTTTTCTCACTCAGGGTGGTGGAGGGCCCTGGGCAGCTGGGCTCCACATGGAGGGCTCAGTTCCACAGCCTTCCGGGACAGCAGGCTCCTGAGCACGAGGCAGATGAGCTGCTGCACTGCCTCCAGCAGGCCCACCACCTCATGTGGGCCTCGACAGTGGCAGAGAACCCAGGTGCAGACCCTAGCCAGGCCACTGCTCCTGCCCATCAGGGAGCACATTGCAGCCAGGTCCTGCAGACTTCAGTGGGCAGGACAAAGAAGCTGGTCTATAAGGGCTGCCATAGAGGTATGCTCCATGTCCAGGGCCATAGGTGAGCTTGGCTGCCCAAAGCCCTATGCTTTCCTTTCTAGAAATTGCTTACTATCCCATTCTTGGATTTAAATAGATGACTCTGAGTGTGTGAATAAGTGTCATTGTGGGAGAACATGAGTACTGTGTCCATCAGAGTGTAGGAGTGGAGTGAGTGTGTGTGTGTGTGTGTGTGTGTGTGTGTGTGTTGGAGAGAATGGAGGTGACTTTTGGGTAGGTTTGCAGAAGGAAAAGGAATTTCAGTTATTTCCTGGTTGTAGCTGCTGCACGAAGGTAAAAGAACAAATATCTGGTCAGCCTGGCTGAATGAGCAGACGCTGTAGGGTGGCCAGACCCTACAGGTCCTCCCCAAGGTCTGCTCACCAACACCTTAGATTCTTACCAGAATTCTCCAGAGGGATGAGTCTTGTGATCAGGGACATGGTCAGCTTGGGCCATCAGGCTCCATGTTGAGTTCCATGTACGATCAGCACCATGCTCCCTGCATGGCTGCCATGTGCTCAGTGTGGATGAGTTTTTGTGGGCAGAATTGGATCTGGATAGGAGGATGAGAGACATGTGTCAGGACCTAGTAAGGGGCAGGCAGAGAACATGTAGGGCCCAAGTCTACAAACAATAGAGTAGAAAGGACCTTGGAGCTGGGGTCAGAGAAGGGATGAAGGACCATCAGCAAGGACCCCCAGAGGGAGGCAGCCTGGAAAGGCCAGCATCTTCAGTCCTATCAACATTGGCAAGGTCTCTTGAATTGCATTTCACTTACCCAAGCTTGACTCCCTGGCCACATTCCTTTCCACCATGGCCATGTGCAGCAGGACAGTGTTTCACAGATAAGCCCCCAGCAAGAGTGGGGAACTTGCCAGCTGTCCTCAGACCAGGGTGCTGTAGGCACTGGAGTCCTCTCTGCCCCCTGAGTCTTGTCCTGCTCTGACCACATCGAGTCCTTGCCCTTTGGTATGCCTTTGCTCTGGAGTGCGGGCAGACTGTGCTGAAGACTTGTATGCCAGGACAGGCTTATTCTAGACTGAAGTGGGATAGCTGGACCTCTGGCCTTGCAAGAGTGTAACTGGTAAAGGCTCTGGCAGGTCCAGGGGGACAGTCTGCAGTACATGGGTCTCTGACCTATGGAACATCCCTCCTCTTCTTCCACAGACAAACCCAAGAGAGTGGCATCAAAGAGTCAGTGTCCTGGGGCACACAAAGGACCCAAGAAGCACTCTATGAGGCCAGGGCACCCCTGGAACGTGGCCACTCAGCAGAGATCCCTGTGGGGCAGCGGGGAACACTGGTGAGCCCTCCTTGGAGGGGCGGTGTAGGGACAGAGCCTTGGTGGCCTGTGGGCAGGGATGTGGGTCTGTGGCACTAGATGAGGGCATGAGGATCTGGATTGGGGGTGGTTCTGTGGGACTGGATAAAGGCATCTGCGGGAATAGGGTGGGAGTGGTATGAACTAGGACAGAGAAGTCTGTGGGGGCTGGACAGGGATGCTGTGGACCAGGATGGGGACGGTCCTGTGGGACCGAGGCGGGGATGGATAAGAGGGCTCCTTGTGAGTGTGACCTGGAAACTGCTCTCTCTAGGCTGTGGATGTTCAGATGCAGAGCATGGCACTGAGGGGCCCGGACGGAGAAGCCCAGCCTGGGCTGGAGAGCCAGGGCCGAGCTGCCTCAATGCCCCGCCTGGCTGCAGAAACACAGGTGGGTGGTTGTGGGGTCCTGGGCCAGGGGGAGAGGCGTGAGTACCCTGAGGGGTGGGGACCTGGGAGAAGAAGACGCCCCCTCTGGAGCCCTCCTAGGAGCCTGGGAGCTCCATGCTCCATCGGTCCCGGGGGCCTGCCTGGGAGCCACGCGTGCCCAGCTTCCTGCGGGGGACACAGTCCTTGGCCCTTGAGCGCCAGGCTCCAGCTTTACTTCCTGCAGCTGTGGTGACGCCCAGACCCCAGCCCTCGTACGCCCCCAGACTCCCTGCTTCCCTCCAGCCCCTTTTCTGACTCTGTGCCCCTTCACCGTGCATCCCTGCTTCTTCCCTTTCTGAGTCTCTGCTCCTATCCCGGAGCCCCCGCACCTTGTCCAGAGGAGGATACCACTTGCCTTTGTCTGTCCTTCTGCTTGAGTTTCTGGAATAAGCTTTCCTGTTTTATACCTGGGCTCGTTCTTTTTCTTGCCCCTGCAAGTCAGATTCTTTCTGGCACTTGTTTGCCTAAGGAGCAGGCGCTGGCCTAGGAAGTGGAGGTTCTGCCTGTACCCTTGGACAGATTCCTGTCCGAGGACTTAGAGGGGGCACTGCATTTCTTTTTTTTCTTGAGACAGGGTCTCGCTTTGTAGCTCAGGCTGGCCCTAAGCTCACTATGTAGCCCAGGCAAGCCTCGAACTCAGCAGTCCTCCTGCCTCTGCTGCACTGCATTTCTGTTCTAAGACAGAGCGGGGACTGCACGGCCTTGGCCTCGTTACTGAGCACCCATGGCCTGTTGGCCCCAGGTTTTCCCTCCTGGTTGTTTCTCCTTCTGTGGCTCCTGGTTCTGGAAATACACTGTGAACTTTGTTCTCCTTCTTGACTCTGAGCCCCACTGCCTGTCTGCCCTGTAGAGTGTCCCTGTCCTCTCCGCATGCTCCATGTGTCCTCCTTGCTGTTGTCTCCTGCCCCTCCCCCCAGTTTCCTCCGAGGTATCACAGGCAGACTTGGCCATGAATGACACCACAGGGAGGACCTCTCCCGGCCTGGCTTCACCCTTGGGGGAGTCGTATGGCCAGGCAGTCGTGAGGCAGAGCTGGGTCCCTTGCAGTTGTGAGGCGACTATGACTGTGCTCGCTCAGGTTCTCCAACTCCACCCACAGCCCCCCGGCCTTTGCACAGCCTCGGGGCTCTGTCCCAGCCTGGCACCTGCTGAGGAGGCCTGACCTGCCTCTCCATCCCCACACCTGCCTCCCCCAAGTTTGCCCCCTCGGGGCCCCCCTTGCCCATCAAGCCGTGCTCCCCTCGTCCCTTGTCGCAGCCTGCTACTGACGCCAGTCCCATGAAGCGCTCCGTTTCCACGCTGGCCCAGCGCCCCCATGGGGTCCACCTCTGCAGTGCCCCCCTGGATCGCCTGCCCCCCAGCCAGGCGCCACATCACCATCACCACCGCTGCCACCGCCGCAGGGACAAGAAGCAGAGGTCCCTGGAGAAGGGGCCCAGCCTGCCTGCCGACACAGAGGGCGGTAAGTCAGAGGGCCTGGGGAACCACCTGAGGGAGGGACACGGCCTGAGTTAGGGGCCTCTGTGCAGCCCGTGATGGAGAGCCTTTTCCTTGGTGGCCCCCAAACTGGCCACAGTAGGCAGGGACCTGACGCCCAGATCTGAGCGTCAGGCAAGACCACACGCCAGCTCCTTGCCTTAGCCCTGCTGAGGTCAGTCCTGCTGCCAGGCTCCCTCGTTCTGGGCTTGACTGAGCTCACTGCACCTCTCCTCTCCCTGCGGCAGCACCGAAGGGCGCCCCGGGACCGGGCCTGCCCCCGGGGGAGGGCCCGGCGGGCTGCCGGAGGGAGCGCAAGCAGGGGCGCGGCCGGTCTCAGGAGCGGAGGCAGCCTTCGTCCTCCTCCTCAGAGAAGCAGCGCTTCTACTCCTGCGACCGCTTCGGAGGCCGCGAGGCCCCGCAGCCCAAGCCCTGCGTCAGCAGCCACCCCGCCTCTCCGACCGCCGGGCCGGAGCCAGCGCCCCAGCCCCAGGTGAGCGGCCTGAGCATGCCGGGCCTGCCGCGGCCCCCGTGCCCTTGCTTCCCAGCCGCCATCCCCGCGGCGCGGCCCAGTCCTCGCGGTCTCTTCAGCCCATTTCTTTGCTGTCCTCCGGTGTTCCGCTCCCGGGCCCCGCGCGGCCCTCCCTCTCTTTCCTCTTCTCTTCCACCGCCGCCCCATTGCTGCTGCGTGCTCCTGGGCCTGATTCGTTTCTGGCTTTTATTTGCTGTTCTCTTCACACAGGGTGGTGGCTCCATCAATGGGAGCCCCTTGCTGTCAACATCTGGTGCTAGCACCCCGGGCCGAGGTGGGCGGAGACAGCTCCCGCAGACCCCCCTAACCCCCCGCCCCAGCATCACCTACAAGACGGCCAACTCCTCACCCGTCCACTTTCCCGGGTCTCAGAGTGGCCTCCCAGCCTTCTCCCCTGGCCGGCTCAGCCGTGGACTTTCTGAACACAACACCCTGCTCCAGAGAGAACCTCTGAGCCAACCCCTGGCCCCCAGCTCTCGAATCGGCTCCGACCCTTACCTGGGGCAACGCCTGGACAGCGAGGCCTCTGCCCACATCCTGCCCGAGGACACACTCACCTTTGAGGAGGCTGTGGCCACCAACTCGGGCCGCTCTTCCAGGACTTCCTACGTGTCCTCACTGACCTCCCAGTCCCACCCCCTCCGCCGTGTGCCCAATGGCTACCACTGCACTCTGGGACTCAGCGCTGGCGGCCGGGCACGGCACAGCTATCACCACCCTGACCAAGACCACTGGTGCTAGCTGCACCATGACTGTCCACATAGCTGACCGGTGGTGTGGGCTCCCGTTGATGAGTTTTATCATCTGCACTGGGCTCTGGGCTACAGCCCCTGGCAGGAGGGGCCTCACCTGTGGCCTCCGTGGTAGAGGCTCCTCCTTTTACATGGAAGGTCTAATAAAGCCCTTTCTTAGAGGGTTGTGGCTGTGTCTATCCTGCTCGTATGCTGCCTCCCTGGGTCGTATGCCACACGTCGTGATCCTAAGCAGGAGGTAGCCGAGTTGAGATGGACCCAGCGCCTCCAGAGCCCACGTTACGGCCTCTAGCATCCAGGGTGGGCGCTCAGAATCTGTTCTTTTAGGAGGTCTTAATTTCATGGGCAGCATTCTGTATCCGATGTACAGTGTGGAGGGCGGGGCATGCCTGAAAGCATGAAAAGGGCCCTGCCGTGGCCTGGCGTCTTTGGCCGGCCTCTGTGACCCTGTGTCTGTTGTCGCTTGTGACGCTGAGCAGCAAATGTATGTAGAGACACACTGTCCTTCCCCAGTCACTGTTGCCCCCACAGGGACCAAATCTGGAGAACGTTTGTGCTGTTGATTTGGTTTTTGAACACCCTTCACTCTGTCGTTTCAATATATTTGATCTAAAAAAATTGAAAACAGGAAAAATGGCTGAGGAAACATTAACATAACATCAGCCCATAAGAAGGTCTCCACTTCTCATTGTGTATTTCTGTACTTGTGTGAAAAAATGTTACTGTGTGGACTCTGCCTGGCCTGGGTGACCCCCAACAAGCCTGGCACCTCTGCTTGACCAAGTGCCTGACCTCCAGCTCCTGGGCATCATGTGAGGCAAAGCCTTGTGAGCCATCACTTACGGATCGTGTGGAAACGGCTTAGAACAGCAGCTGGGTAGGAAGCTCACATCTGCCGGAGCAATAGATGACACTCAGCAGCACAGCACGGTGCAGAAAGGTGGTTTTGCCCATGTTCTTCCCACAAGCAAGAGGGTTTAGGAAAGGGAGAGCAGCAGAGTGTACGCTTGTGTGAGGCATTTTCAATCTGTTCTTTATCTGATTCTCAGGGATGGGATGCCTGCCAAGTAGGGCACGATCTCTGTTGCGTATGAAGTGACTTTCCACCTAAAGCTGAAGGAGTGAAAGGCTCGTGAGGATGGAGAGAGTGACTAGGGTTGGTGGTGGATGCAGGGCCATGGTGGTAGAAGGAAAGAAGTCACAGCTAGCGAGGCTCCTGAGCTATGGCTGTTCCTTGCTCCAAGCATAGGGAGGCAGTAGTCAAATCTAACCTCACAGCCACTCCAAAGAGAAAGCCCATACTCAGGACCCTGTTTGGTGTGTGGAGATTGTTGGGAGACCCTCTCTCATGATGAAGGGTGCACGTAGACAGGTCCATTGGTATGTCCTTTGTGTAGGAACTTCAGATAATTTCTCTATGGGGTTGTTGACTTCTACCCTATGATTTTCAAGAAGTTAAGTATGACCCATGTATGCGTGTTTGGGTGTATGTGATAGTGTGTTGTGTGGGTGTTGTCAACCATAGGGCTATGCAACAAAAGACACATTTAATAGAAACAAAACACACAAGACCACCACTTGGTCTAGAGTTTCAGCATGATTGTGACCAAACCTTTTTATAGAATTTCCTTATGTGAAGGCACAACACTCTGCAACTTTAATGGTAACAGAGTATTTTAATCTAATAGGGTAAAATTATGCAGGAATCTCGGTCTGTGCATGTGACTCTGCACTCATGTTGCAAAGTAGAAGGATGTGCATTTCGATACTGTTGTCTCTGCCCCCCCAGCCCATATAATCTGGGGTGTCAAAATACATACATTCCATGTAGAATCACAGTTGTCTCCCAGGCAATCATGAGTCAAGAATACTCTTTCCTAGACTCATACAACATAGCTGGCTTGCCTGGATTCTTTTAGGCATTGGCATTCATGAAATTATAAGAAGAAGGGAAAGGGGTCTTATTTTCCTGACTTTGGATTTGTTTCTGTAATGTCTCTTCTCAAACTATTGTCTGTTTCCTCTGAAATCTCATAGTGAGTTGCCAAATTTGAAATGCATCAACCAGCTATCTGCAACTGGAATCTGTCAAGCAGTGGCTGTAGTTTGAACAAATTATGTGTGCATGTAAAATATATACATATATACATTATACAAGTATGTGCATGAAATGTATATCTTCATACTTTTTATACAATGTATTAATTTGTTAATTTTTAATTATATTTGATATAAATTGAAGGTTTGTTGTAAAACTTTATATTTAACAACAGTGTTAAAAAGAAAAGTCTCAACCATGCAAACCAACTGGGACCTGCTTTTTAAAAAATCCTGTGATTGACTAGTTTGCTGCCTGAGTCATATTAACAAATCACAATTTGGATTCTGCTATTGTTTCTACAATGACCTTTTGTATATAGGAAAGTCCTTGGATTAAAATTTTTTAATTAGAAAAAAATAACCCTAAAGACAAAAGCAAAACTCCCCATGATGCTGCCAGGAGGTATGAGTGTGTGTGGGGTGTCTGTGTGTTTTAAGAAAGCTTAGTGAGTCAACAGTCAGGATAGATCTGGAGAAAGTGGAAACTTCTGCATTCTACTTGTAGGCATTAGTTCAAAAAGCAAGTATGAGATGTTGAGAATCAGGGTGAGGTGCCTCAGGAGCTCCTGGGTACCTGGCTGGGTCCTTTGATTTTCAGGGCTGATAGCTAGACTACACTGTCCTGAATCTGGGTGCCTGGAGCCTCTGGTAATCAATGCAGAAACAGCTGGACTGCCTTGCCCAGAATCCTCTGGCATCTGGAGCGCCCAGCCCCTAGGCCCCTTTGCAATGAAGGCCGAGGGAGTAGATTCTGGACTACATCTCCCAGAATCTTCCAGGTTCTAGAGCTTACCCCTGAGATGCTTAAGGAAAGACTATCTTGCCCAGAAACTTTGGGGGTCTACAGCTCATAGCCACTCTGCCAACCCAAGTCCAACCCCTAAGACCAGTATTGCAAGACTCAAGATCTCACTGCCCAGAAGGCTGTGGGTTTCAGAATCTAGGAGTGTCCCGAATGAAGGCTGTCAGGACAGAATGCTGGACAACACAACCCAGAATTCTTTGGGACTGCAGATCCCAGGAACCCTGGAAGCAGAGGCTGAGTGGACAGAAGAGAAGCAGTAGCAGAGTACCTGGGGTACTCTGAGAACAAGTGGTTTTCAGACCTGCAGCTTCCAGAGGAGGTTATTAGGTGGATGCACTTCTGAGTTAAGGTACAGTCACCTCTGCAGTGGCCACCATGGTGCTCCGTTTACTATCTTAAAATGACCCTAAAATGGGGCCAGTCACTGACAAACTCACTGTTTCAAACACACCATTGTCTGAGGCATCTGCAGGGCCTTTCTTACCAACCTGTCCACCCAAGCAAGAATTACAGTCAGGTTAGGAGGTAGGGGTTGGAGTAGAAGTAGGGTTGGGGTCAGGTGTAAGTTGGGGTTAGAGGTTAGGGTTTGGGCTGAGGCTAGGGACTTAGGGTTAGGAACCATGTTAGGGTATCTTATTACCTTAACCCTTATTACTATGGTTAGGTACTTCATGCTTAAATACATTTTGAAATTTAAAATTTTAAAATTCTGTCTTTTATTAATAGATATGTATATGCTCTATAGAGATACATGGGCTCCTTTGAAATACCTAGGCTCCATACGAAAATATGGGACATGTTTCTCTATGAGAGTTTCTAAATTGCATAGTAGCAGCCAGCTGCTTTAGTGGTTCCCAGGGGTTGAAGTGGTGTAGGTCTTGAGGTTTCATGTTCAAATCTATCATCAGGTGTTAGGGTTCCATATTCTTAGTGTTAGGGAGAAGCTGAAGTTCAGGGTTCAGTTTTTCCTTAGCTTTTAGATTGGAGTTGGCATTGTTGTATGGTTAGAGTTAGAATTGATAGGTGGAACAATTGCATGAACGTTCCTTACATTTTAGACTTTAAATTCTATTCAAATTATATTATGGTAAATTAAAGTTTTACATTATAAAACTTCCAAAAACACACTCCAGCAAAATATAGGATATGTTGTTAACACTGCCAAAGCACAATTTTACAGACTAGAGTTAAACAATGCAAATTTATTTTCTCACAGGTCTGGAGGAAGGAGCTCAAGCAAAAGCTGCCTGTAGAATTTCTCCTGAGCCTTCTCTTTGCCTTGAAAACAGCTGACTCCCAGCCGTGTCCTCACATGGCTTTCACATGTTCACCCCCGGTGTCTCTTTTACAAGGACTCAGTCAAACTGGATTAGCGCTCACACACATTCTTGTTTGTCTTTTCATGGCATACAAAAAATACTTTATTCATGTAAAGGAAGACATAAAGGAGTTAGACTCATCCTCCATACCTCAGGGGATATCAGAATCTTGTCGGAGGACCGTTAGATGTTCATTTCCACTCTGTATCTGTCCCATCTTGTCAGTCCATTGGTCCCTACAGAGAGTTTTCTAGAGAATTTCTCAAGAGGCATGATACTCGTGGAGCAATTGTCCTTCCTCCAGGGATCTACAGCCGACAGCCAGTGTCTGTCCCTTAGAGGCAGCCTGGAAACATCAATAGGGAGCTCACCATGATGAGACCAGCTGTACGCTAGGCAGCGTTTTCCTCAAAGGCACCCTCATATGCCCTCGGCACTCCGTTCCTAAAGTCAACCGGAAACACGGGGACTGCGCCCAGTAGCAGGGCCAACTAGGAAACTTGCCTTCTCCAAACTCCATGTCTATCCCTAAATTAATCAACTTTATTTTTTCTTTAGAAAAAAAAAAAAGAAATAAGCACTTGAATATTTAGATAAGTATTTTGAATAAAACAGAACATGTTATTGGTGTAGAGAATGGCATCACGATGAGGCCTAAATTACATCAGTCAATCAGAAAGAACTTCCCAAAGGAGGGGATGTGTGTATTTGTCCTTCCAAGAGCTGGAGAAACATAAGTAGAAAGGGCAGAATTCGTGCGTGATTCCTAAGCTGCCCAAGACCTTAATACATCACAGTGTTTCCATTCCTGTCACCCTTTTAAGTATGAACAGCTGTTTGCTATAACCTAAGTAATTTTGGCTGCTTTTCAGTACAGAATTCAGTGTGAATTTGGGATGTAAAATCCTAATGTTTCAATTACAAATTTTCCTATAGTGGTTTCAGTTTACAACTGTGCCATGCAGAATAAAGTATAAAGCATTCACTCAACATTTATGTTTAGGGTGTTTCTGTACATTATGTTCTAGTCAAGGCACAGTTTTAAATTAGTCATTTATGAGCTGCATGTTGATAGTATTCAATCCCAGTTATCCAGAATATGCACATGGTCATATTCTTAATGATGGTCCTCAGGGATTTGACATTGTCTAGATTGCTGCTCTTCATGTAGACTTGGTGTTGAAAATTCTTGTAAGGATACGTCCTTCGCTCTTAACATACACAAAAGTATATTCAAATGAAATGACATTAAATGTTTTCCCATAAGAAATAAAATTCTGCCTCTTTAGTGCAGTAGGCAGTGTGTCAGTCTCATATGAAATAAATTTACTTAAATGGCATGCCATAAAATAATTTAATGCTATTCCAATAAAAGTAGGTTTAATTATTTTCTGGCAGTAAAGAAATCTATTTATACGTTCCATGTCTTAATCATTTTCTGTTATTGTTCCTACATATGAAGACAGCACTGTAGTCCACATGGAAAAGGGATTTTGTGACCCACAGGGTGGGGAACACACCAAGGCATGGGACTACTGCACACACAGGGCCTCTGAGTACCCTGTGCCTGGTGGAGGCAGTGTCACATTGGGGAGTATGGTTACCACGGTGGGAGACAAAGAGCAGCTTCTGAGCATGTAGCGGGGTGAAAGTGTCACACAGGATTCTGGATACTGCGATGGCAGGGCTTACAGAATATTCTCAGTACCACAATTCTGTTTCCACGTGGAGAAATCTGGGACCTCTGATGGGCATTGCTGTGGAGTCAGCAGCTTATGTCCCCAACACTGTGGCATCGGTTGCCCTGGTGAGCCGGACTCCTGCTACCTCTCTGCCTCTGTGGGAAGGAGGCCAAGAAGACCCAGCACAGCACAGTGGGGGAGGCTGGGTTTCAGTCCTCTGTGTGTGTGAGCTCAGAGGGGTGATTGCAGCACCCTGGAGTGCACAGCGGGTTGGGCCTCGACCCCTGAGCGGCAGCACCTCCATCTCTGTGTCTACAGGTGGGTGGAAGGTAAGACTGAGGCATCAGGTGGTTGGGCAGTGACTAGGAGATCCTAGCAGGTGGTAGAGGTGCCTGGGCCAGTGAGGAATCTCCAGATATTAAGTGAAGGCATCTGCGTCCCTGAAGTTCGGTCCCTGAACAGAATCTGGCATCCCTGGAACTTTGATGCTCATCCCAGGTTAGTAGCTAGAGGTGACGGCATTCCTACAATCTTATTTCAGTTTGCTTCGAAATATGTTAAAATCGTAAAGTATTAAAGTATCTATATTTTTTCTGAAATTGCATAAATCAAATGCGCTACTCTTTTTGAAATTTTATCGGTAAGGTTAAATTATTTAGATGTGGAGTGAGGATGTCTCTACACTTGAATCTTTGAGAGACAAACCGCAGTCTAGTTTCAAATGTAAGGGAACTGAAATCCTAGTTTACTCAGCAAATCTCACTCAGCTGATTACAACAGGTGCAGCATGTAGTGGATGCTGTGTTTGAACCTCAGGTCGGCTCCCGAGTCCTGCACATCTCACTGCACACTCTGGCTCTTCAACCCACTTTGAATTCTTCCAGGTAGGGAGTCCTTTCTTGTCCTTGCTTAAATAAACTGTGAATTTTAGCCTGTTTTAACTTGTCTTTTTCCTTGTAATATTAATATTTATTAATTTTAATATGATTAGGAGTGATATTTCTTTAATGTTTGTTATGTTTTTCTCTAAGATATTGATGCATTCTGGAAGCAGTGGTTCATGCTTTTAATCCCAGCTCTTCAGAGAGTGAGGTACTGCACACTTGGTTTCTTTGTGTGGTGTGGGTGGGGGGGTTCTTGTTCTGTTTTGTCTTTTGCAGTACTGCGGATCAAGCTTAGGACCTTGTTCTTGCCAGGG
Source organism: Thryonomys swinderianus (assembly GCA_004025085.1). Lineage (NCBI taxonomy): Eukaryota > Metazoa > Chordata > Mammalia > Rodentia > Thryonomyidae > Thryonomys > Thryonomys swinderianus. Next base: position 19,336 of record PVIC010029753.1, read on the forward strand.
AGGCGTGGCACACTGAGCTAAATGCCCCACCCAGGAGCACTGTTAAATTGAGAGTAGACTGAGCAACTTAGAAGTAGCGTATGTGCCCCAGCCTGTGGGATGTGGTTGCTGCATTTCACATCTGAGCTCAGAAGGCCACACTGTCCTGCACCACCAGAACTTTGTAGACACGTCTGTCTCCAGACCTGGAGTGCTGCCATGCTATGCCCCACCCCAGAACTTCCTGCTGACACCACAGCAGTTACTGCTCTTGGAAGTCACTCTGACATACTGTTCCCCACAAGAACCATCCTGAGCCCCTGAATGTAGATGTAGCCATGGGGACCCAGTAGTGTGCAAATAGAGCTTGCACTCAGCATGTTTGTTGCAGGGACTTCTTTGGGCCTGGCTTCCCACATACGTGCTGCTTCCCCGTGTTGCAAGATGTGGAACAGCCTCTCATCACTCATGCAGGCTCCTGCCATGATCCCACTCAGCTGCCTCCCATGACCCTGATTAGTGGCACAGATTTTGCCCCTAAGCCCTAGAACACAGCTGTGAGTGGGGTGATCAGGAGCTGAAGGGGTCATAGTATTTTCTCTTGTGAACGGCATTGTATGTTAAAATTCATCCTTAAGTCCAAGGTCACATAGATTTTCTTCTTTGTTTTTCTTGAATGTTTATAGGTTTTCTTTAGTTTTAAAAAATGACTTTTTTATGTAAGTCATTGCACATTCCCAATATAGTCATTTCCTGAAAATTAGTGTTTTGCAAACATAAGATTTATAGTTTAACCATATATAAAGCCTATTTATTTATTTATTTATTGCTTTTTGAGACAGGGTCTCGCTTTGTAGTTCAGGCTGGCCCTGAGCTCCCTATGGTGCCCAGGCAAGCTGCCGCGAACTCAGCAATCCTGTCTCTGCCTCCCGAGTGCTGGGATTACAGGCGTGAGCCACCACGCCCGGCATTGTGGTGTGCAGCGTTGATTGTTGGTGGGCGTGTCTCCATGCCCAGCATTATATGTGGTTACCGGGGATCGAACTCAGTACCTTGCACTTGCGAGGCAGGCGCCGGAACCACTGAGCTAACCCTCCAGCCCTAAAGCCTATTTTTTATTTTTTGACAGAACAAATTACTTTTCTTCAAAAACTAGTCAAGTGCAATTCTGCTCAATATTTAATACATACTAGAATTAAAGCCTATGAAACTTAAAGAGTAACAGGTGTAATTATCAAACCTTTCCTTATGCAAACTGGTTCCTTTAGTGCTGGAGCCAGTCGGGCCAGCCAGCTGAGTGCGTGCAGCTTGGTTCTCCCTGGACGCTCTTCAAAGGCAGCTGGAAAGGACCAGAGGCAGAGACACATTAAACTGCTCGTGTAGTATAGAAAAACACAGAACATGGGACAATCAGGGAATGGAAGGAGGCTGAAGAGCGGGCATGGAAAGAGTTCAATGAGAACTAGAGGTCAGAGAGCATGTTGAGGAATGTAGGGGACTGAGATTGCTCGCTCCCTCTCCCTCTCCCTCCCCTCTCCCTCTTCCCCTCCCCTCCCCCTCCCTCTCCCTCTCCCTCTGTGTGTGTGTGTGTGTGTGTGTGTGTGTGTGTGTGTGTGTTGGGTGGTGCCAGGGTCAGTCCCCAGATGCATTGGCTCACCTTGCTCACTGGTGGTAACTCAGGAACCACACGTGGGAGAGGGATGAGGCTGCCTCTCCACAGGATACCACCCCTGCCAGAGACATCCAAAGCCAGTGAATTGTCATCGCCTGTAAAGGGCCTGGCCCTTTAACCAGCTCGAGACATCCCCACAGGGCTGTGGTCTGGGCAAGCACCCCTCTGAGCCCTCTGCGGTCTGGGGCCCTCACTGCAGCTGCCTCGCACTCAGCTTCTGCACTTGCTGCTCTGGTGCTGTTCTGAGACATGCCAGCAGCTTCGTGCCCGAGTGTCCTGTTTGTTTCTTTGGGGGCTGAACTGAGCCATGTCCCCCAAATCCAGACAATAGATCTGCATTTAGCACCTCACGCTAGTGGTGAACTCTGGGTCCTGAGTCTGTGATCCAGCTCCACATCCCTGCAAATCTGTAATCTAATTAATTCATGCTCAGTTGCTCGGGATCACCTGCACCAGGAACGTTCTGGGGACACTGTGGCCTGGGTTACTGGGGAGCTGACTATCAGTGCTTCAATTCAGGGGCCAAATCACAGCAGCAGGGCTTAGGATTCAGAATTTTTTAAAATGTATTTTAGAATCCTTTTATTGTTTAGGGCATCAGAGTCTTTCTGTCAGTTTTTTCTACAAGACTTAGTTGCCTAACGTGAAATCTGATCACCTACTGTCTCTGTGTGTGGTCATGACTACCAGATGAAGGACTCTATGGAAGAAGTAAAAATGGGCAAATCTTTAAGATTCATTAGTCTGGAAGCTGCATCACTCGTGTGAAAATGTCTGTGGAAAAGATGTCTGTTAGCTTTATTTCTGCAGCAATTCTTTCACATATTTGATCAGAAAATAGTCTGTTTTCGTAAAGTAGTGTCTACCAATATCCCATCAGAAAGTTACTGTTCAGACAAGCACGGGTTTAGAATATCGGGTAGTGAGAACAAGTCTCACACACTCAGAGCACAACAAATGTGAGTGTTTCCCACCAGGTTCATGCTGCCGGGCGGGGCAAACCTGTCTTAGTCCGTGCCAAGCTCCATCCCTGGGCTTTCCTCCAGGGTCACCTACCCTCACCTAGTGACACTGGCTGCTCCTGACCTGCTAGGAGTGTGGTCACACGATGGCTACCGTTCACACCCAGCACTAGAGCATGAGGACAGGACCTCACCTGTCTTCTGAGCCACACTCAGACTTGGCAGGCCCAGGACGATGGCTGGGCCCCACCTCCCCTCTTGCTGCTTCCCGGCCAACTTTCTGCTTCCCATCCTGGTTAGCCGGGCCTTTCTGTTTGAATTTGGGGAGGGAGGTCAATGAGAAGAATGGGATGCCAACTCTGCAGCTCTCACACTTC
>PVIC010029754.1:0-22295 GCA_004025085.1 Thryonomys swinderianus
GGGGGGGGGGGCGGAGGGTTAGCTCAGTGGTTCCAGCGCCTGCCTCACAAGCGCAAGGTCCTGAGTTCGATCCCCGGTGACCACATACAATGCTGGGTGTGGAGACTCATTCCCACCAGCAATCAATACCACATACCACAGTGCGGGGTGTGTTGGCTCACACCTGTAATCCCAGCACTTGGGAGGCAGAGACAGGAGGATTGCTGAGTTCGAAGCTTGCCTGGGCTACATAGTAAGCTCAGAGTCAGCCTGAACTACAAAGCGAGACCCTGTCTCAAAAAAAAAAAAAAAAAAGGAAACAGTGCTTGTGTATATAGGGGTGGGGGAGTAAGGTGAGTAAGAGAGACAGAAAAATAAGAATTAAATTGTGTCATATGCTGATACAAATTCTCAATGTGGAGTGTAATTGTGATGTGTGTGTATATATATAATATACCAATAAAATGTACCAATAAATTTTAGGGAAAAAAATTATGTTACTAGGTAGGTATGGTGGTACATACCTATAATCTCAGCACTCCGGAGACTGATGCAGGAGGATTACCACAAATTCGAGACCAATTTGGGCTACATAGTGAGTTCAAGTCCAGCTTGAGCTATACACTGAGACCCTATCTCAAGAAATTTTTTTTTTCCTCAAGAAAAAAGTTGATTGTGAAAACAAAAAGTTGGAAACAAAGTTTATGTATTTAGGGGTAGGGGATTGTAAGGAGGGCAAGGGAAAGGGAAAAAGTGAGAATCAGGTTACATCATGTACAAGTGCAAATTCTTCACTTGATCTTAGCCAAAAGGCCGAGAAGCCATAACAAGTGCAAATTCTTCATGATGAATGTGACCATAATGTCCACTTAAAAAGTACCAATAAACTCAAAAAAGGGGAAAATTACCTATTATTAACAGGTGTAGGAATCTATAGGTTCTGAGATTCTCCATATCCACCCTACGGTTCAGCTTCATTGAATCACCTCTGCTCTCAGGCCTGCACGTCTTTCATTCCCCAGGGTAGCCTTCTAGCAAATTCCTACTGATGAGAAGGCTGAATAGCTCAAATATCACTGCTTCTGTGGAGATTTTTCTGATGATTATCCATTGTTCCTGCCTTCCCCCCCCACAATAAAAATAAGAATTAAGTCATGTCATGTACTGATACCGATTCTCATGTCAATTGTGATCATAACGTTATTATAAAATGTACCAATAAATGCCGGACGTGGTGGCTCACGCCTGTAAGTGCAGCACTCGGGAGGCAGAGACAGGAGGATTGCTGAGTTTGCGTTGGCTTGCCTGAAATGTACCAATAAAATCTATTTTTAAAAGTTTTCAAAAACTAAACAAGAATCATGTGTCATCTAGGCTCCTACATGACACTTCGTTGTTCCTCCCCCTCTCCCGTTTGCAGAGCGCAGAGCCTCCCAGGAAGTAGCTTTAGTATTGGTACAAGGAGAGAAAGAATGAGTGTATGAAAAACAAAGTCGTATTCCCCTCAATGGTAAATCCATTATGAGGGCGCGGTGGACATTGCCAGGACCAGTTAAAAACAGTAGCATCTGGGCCGGAGATTTAGCTCAGTGGTTCTGGCACCTGCCTTGCAAGCACAAGGTCCTGAGTTCGATCCTGGTAACCACATACAATGCTGGGTGTGGTGACTCACGCCCACCAGCCATCAATACCACATACCACAGTGCCGGGCGTGGTGGCTCACACCTGTAAGTCCAGCACTCGGGAGACAGAGGCAGGAGGATTGCTGAGTTTGAAGCTTGCCTGGGATACATAGTGAGCTCAGAGCCAGCCTGAACTACAAAGCGAGACCCTGTCTCCAAAAAAAATTAAAAATTAAAAATTAAAAAAATAGTATCTTCAGGACTAAAAAGTAATAAATAAAAAAAAATCAGGAAGCGTGGTTGTACCGCTGAGCCCTTCCTGCACCTCCTGGTTTCCACCTGCCCACTCGGGACACGCTGCGTTCCTCCCTCCGGCCCAGATCCCCCCACGGCTCCCACACGGCGCTGCCACCCTCGCGCTCCAAGCGTGGGGCTGGGAAGACAGCCCCGACTTCCTTCTACTCTCTCTTTTCGTTATTGTTTGGCGATAACTTGTCTGATTCCCAGGGCAACTATTTTTCTTAGCAAATGGAAAGATTCCAATATACTCCTTGAATTTTTAAAAGCTGATAAAATGTGCTATGCTAAACCCACAGGAAGCATTTTACTAAATCTTAAATAAAAGAAACAACCGCACATGAAGTTTCCAGGACACACAACACAGGAAATAGGGGAGCCAATATCTGAGGAGTAAAGAACGGGCCCAGCTTACCTCTCCACTCCTTGTTAAAGCTGCATAAGATACCTTTATTTTTCAAAATTATTGAAAACACTTTGGATTTGATAATGAGACGGTCCAATAACTTCCCTAATCTACCTCCTACCTCATTTAGAAGATGGGTTACCCACTTACAGAAATCCTTTTGTTAAACGTATTTGATTACAGATCTTTCTCTGATTCCTTCCCAATCTCTGTTCCCAAAGAGACATTATAAAGTTATGTACTGTCATTTGAGGGCGATTTTAAAAACAGTCCACATGATGAAGCCGTTCATCCCACTACGTACCGGTTTTGGAAAGCTCATGGGGTTTCACGTCAGATTAAGAAACGTCGCGAACCTTGTCTCCCTGTTGTCCTCCCGTGTGCTGTGAAGGAACTGACGACAAAACCTGTTTAACATCGCAGCCTAGTTTTGCTGTAGCCGCAGATTTCAGGTGTTTGCTTTACCTGGCTGTTTTGGATTTTGCTCGTTACACTCACAGTTTCTTGGATCCTACTTTGAGAAACATTGCTGAGATTAGAAGATTTGTCAAAAAAAAAAAAAAAACTAAACTAAAAAGTTGAGATGGTTAGGAAAGCTTCAAAGACAGCTTTCCCCAAATTCCCATTGATAATAATTCAAAAAGAATGCAAATGTTTTATTTGAAACTAAGGATATAAACCCTATTTCAATTGCAATTCTAGAAGCTTCCTATTTTCCGTATAGCCTACAGTATTTGCTGAAAACTTACCTGAATTTCCATATTACTTCCCTGTATTTTGTCATGCCTAGTTATGGATCCTATGAGAGTCCTGGTGGAGAACTAGGACAGTTCTCTTTCAGCCTTTTAATTGTGCAGCCAGAGTTGTCAAGAATGTCACACTGAGTAGGTCAGAAGTAAAGTAATTTTCTAAAATATCTTTATAGGATAATTTCCCTCAATTACCTGCTGGAAACAAAGATGCAATCACCGATCTTAAATGCTAGCATTCAACATCTTCAGCGTGGTGCTCCACAAGACCTATTAAAGCAATTAGCTCATAGAGTATGGCGGCAAATTGAAGGAAAAGCCAAGATTGAAGTTAAGATGGCAGTTTCTTTTTCTAGCAAAAATGGCTGTGTTTCTAAAGCATATTTTTCCTTTAGAGTTATAACTACTCCTGTAGTAGTGATTGCTACTGTATGTAGACTTGGCATTATATGAGAATATATGTCAATTTCCTTTGATGGACAGTATTTTGAGATACATATATATTTCATTGATGAAAGGAAGTAGGACTGCTTAAAGAATAACATAACTAAGTCTAGTAACTAGGACATGACATTTTACTTAAATAGTAGTCGCAACAGAAACAAAAGGAAGGAAAACAAGGGAGGGGCAGGAGGGTTGGGAGAGGAAAGGAAGGTAAGAAAAAGGGTGAAAGGGAGGGAATAAACAGAAAAGGTAGGAGAGGAAAAAGAGAAAACAAACCAAAAAAGCCAATGAATGCTCCAGGAGACTAAAGACACCTTCGAAATGAAATTTCAGCACTGACCACTTTCTGGAACACAACATACAAGTTGCTTATTGAGTGATTATTAGGTATACTTTGAGTCATTTCCAATGTGCTTATCACTTGTCATTGTTTTATTGAGTCTGACCCAAAATTCTGGCCCAGCAGCATAGCTTTTGAAGTTAAAGTTTCTCTACTTTCCAACTTCATTCTCTAGCCATGGCTCAGGATTTTCAGTACTCTAAACATCAGAGTTACAAGTGAGATGTGTCTGCTTTTCCTGTTGATAGAGGAAATGATACAAAGTATGAAATATTTTATCTCCCAACCTGTTAGACGTCTGACACACTGAGCTTGTGTTCTCTGTGTATCCAGGAATGAATTCTAGGAACAGTCAAGGTTAAGAGTAGGAAGCTATTTATTGACAGGAAAGCTCCTGAGAGGCCAGAGGTCCCAAATGGGTAGTTAGGAACCCCACTCTACAGGGGAGTTTTGTGGAGTAAAATCCATGTGGGTACAACGTGGGCCAGAGCCATGATCAACCAGTGATGTTTCAACTGTAGTCACTTGGGTAATAGTGGTCCAGTTGGGAAACGAGTCATGTGACAAGTGTAGATGGAAAGAACAAGGATTCTCCTAGGAAATCGTGGGTCCAGAGTCTTCCCAGGGGCAGTTCTACAGAGAAAATCACGAAGCTGGTACAATGTGAGACAAAATTGTGGTCAGTCAGGGTGCCTGATGTCTATCTGTGTTGTGGATAGGTAAGTTAATTAGATGTCCTGTAGGCAGTTAGACAGGGTTAACCCGACAGACGCCATCATGGAAAAGAGTTGAGGTACCTTCACTGGTTAGCACTGTAAGAAGAAAAGAAGGACTGTTTCCTCTAGAAATAAGTTAACAGATTGATATTCTAAATAGACATCAATATCCATAGCCCATGTCCTTCCCAGAAGTTCCTTGTTTCCCCATTTGATCCCCATTTAATCACTGTTACCTGGGTGACTGTATTTGTAGTATTAAGGTTGGCCATGGTTTCATCTACCTCCTGTATGCTTTGTAATTCTGCATTGGGTCTTACACTTTAGTTTCACCTTGAAGTTGCTTCATCTCATGGCTTTGCTCCATAAAAACCCGCTGAGAAAGAGGGTCTTAGATAACCTACTTTCCCATCCCTCTTCTGCTCTCTCAGACAAAGTTTTCTTTCTCTCAATAAATTTTTCCAATTCTTAACCTCTGCTGTTCCTAGAATTCATTCTTCAGTTTCAGAAAGCATGAACTCACATTTCAGATATCTAGCAGGTAGGGAGTTATATCTATTGTCCTGTATCATGTAGACTTTGTTAGGCCCAGTGTTTGTCCTTTGAGGAAAGGTTCAGGTCTGGTTGTCTTGTGGCCCAATCTCCAGCAGATGTGTCTCCAGCTGCAGCTGTGACGCGATTCACCTTCGTCCTCTCCAGGGCCTCGTCCTGTCTGACTCCCTATAATATTTCTACCTGACTCAGCTGTCTAACACTGTCACTTCTAAGTATGTTCTTTGTACAGTATATTTTACCCTAGAAGGATATTTTTTACACAGGAAGAATAAACTTAGGTGTGAAAGAAGAAAAGATGGAGTTAAAGCCAAAAATGATATTTTAAACCTATTTTGAGAACTTCAAACATCTCAGTACTACTCCCAAATTATATGAATGAAGGAATATTTTAGCATAACAACTTTGAAAAAAAATTTCCACAGAAAAGAACAATTAAGCAACACACCTGTGTACACACATACACATGCTTTAATCTAGAAATAATTTTGCTTTCAGGAATTGTACTGTAGATAAGCTCATCACAATGTCATAGTAGGCAGCATAGTTTTAGTAACAAAGTTTGAAAATTAATTGGCAGTTGACTGGTTAAATAAATGATGCACCCTTCAGACAGCAGGATGTTACACACGGATATGCAGGTGAGATGAATCTATACATGTGCACCCAGAAGAGGTTCCAGGACGTGGTCAACACAAACAACGAAGTGCAGAAAAGCCTAAGGAGAGTGCTGTAGTGCTTTTATATGCTTAGAAAGTTTCTGACACGTTTCCCTAGAAATATCCCCAGTCATCAACAAAAGCGTGGGAGGTGGAGGGCTCCAGGGTCTGAGACACTTACTTATTGGCATGGACTTCTCTGTGTTACAAATTTTTTTCTCCTAGCTCCATATCTGTTTTCTAATTTTAAAATATACATTTTTAAAATGTTTAATTAAAATAGAGGTCTTGAAACTAAAAATGATGTTTACACGGGTTAGAAAAGGAAATGGAGATTTGATGGGTTGTTTCCAAGGAAATTATTACCCAAGCCGTCACACTTGCTGTGTCACATACATTTGCTAGACGCAAGTCAAGCAAATGGAGCGGTCAGGAAGGTCCTGCTGTCCAGTCAGTGACATGGATGGTGGCCCCATCCATGACAGCCTATGGGCAGGCGCGCAGCAGTAGACAGAAAACAGAATGGGACCCCGGAAGCCAGGCTACACACAGCCTTGCTCAGTAGTACTGTGCAGGACTGCACATGATGGACAGGAAGTAAGGTAACCCCTGGTCTGCTGCACGCCAGACACACCAAGCTCCTGTTCCCCAGGACCAAAGAATGAATCCTAAAGAACAATGAAGGGTAAGAATAGAAAATATTGAGGGGGAAAGATGTAGCTTCTGGAAGAGATAGAAACGAACACAAATAGGTTGCCAGGACATCTACTTCCCAGGGGAAGTTTTATAGAGGAAAATCATGGGGTGGGTACAGGGTGGGGCAGAACTGTGATCAACCAATAAGATCACAAGTATAGCTGCTTTGGGAATACTGAGCATTGCAATGGGGAAGCTCAAGATGTAGCCAGTGTACATGGAAGTCTTGGTCACCCACCAGGGTGACTAATGTCTATCTAGACCTTATTGGGCCAGTGTTACCACCCTCGTTCAAGGGCCAACCCTGTCTGAGTGCCTGTCACACCTCCTCCTAACTTGGCTGTCTGTAATAATACCGCCAGGTAATCACACTAACTAGGGGCAACTGAAGGGGCCACCTGAGATTCTCTGAATCAAAGTGCATACTCTGTATGGAAAATGCCTTAAAAATTAAAAATAATCTCAGACTCTTTCTAGATAAGTTCATTGTTTTTTCTTCATTTCAACAAATCCAAGAGTGAAATAGAAATCAGATGAATATACAGTTATGTGGTGCTATGCTGGCATAGTAAATCATTTTAGGGGTGTTGTAGATTATTCAGCATAAGCGCTACTTTGGCTAAATTAACATTGCACAAATAAAATCTGAGTTGAAAGATACAGATGCAGCGGAATAGTGTTTCTGAAGGGAAAAAAAGAACAAAAATGGGCCAGGGATTTAGCTCAAGTGGCATCACATCTACCTTGAAGCACAAGGGCCTGAGTTCGATCTTGGAACCACCAAAAACAAAAAAAGAAAGAGTGACGAAGAAAGGAAATTAGCTCCTGGAACTTAGTTACTAATCTTTAAAAAAGCATTAAATGAAAAGGAGTTGGGGGGGCTAGGGATTTAGTTCAGTGATTCTGGCATCTGCCTGGCAAGTGCAATGTCCCAAATTTGATCCCTGGTACCACATACCACAATGCCGGGCGTGATGACTCACACCCCTTATCCCAGCACTCAGGAGGCAGAGGCAGGAGGATTGCCAAGAGTTCGAGGCCACCGTGGCTGCATAGTGAGCTCAGGGCCAGCCTGAACTACAAAGCGAGAGTGTCTCAAAAAAAACTTTAAAGAAAAGAGTTGGAAGGCAGTTTGCTGAGCTATTGGTTTTCATTTCATTAAGTTACTCAAATTAAGTGAAAATATAAGTCAAATAATACTATTATTTTTCTCTTGACAGAATAGAGAGGAAAAATAATGAAATAACTTGATTTTAACTATAAAGACTAATTATAATCTTTAAATACATAAGCCTACCTCTACAGTAGTTACTGATAAATGTCAACTGAAACAAAGGGGGAGGGGCAAGTTTTAATAGTTACACGTGAGTCTGTCTTGAACATGCTTTAAACACGGTGCTGAGGCTCAGATTAAACAGGAACGCAGTCACCAACTGCTTCGAGAAAACAATTCTTAAGTGTTAAGGAGACTTCCTCTTTTCTCTCCTGCAGAAAGCAAGACTGGCCAGGATCCGGGCAGCCAAAAGCGGAAGTGCGAACGCTTACATGCAGAGCAAACGGAATGGTCTGCTCAGCAACCAGCTGCAGGTAAAGTCAAGCACTTCACTGTTAGTAATGATCCATTTTTTGATGTACTATTGATTTAATTCTGCTTTACAATATAATTGTATTGTGGGTAATTATGAAAATAGCTACTGAAACAACAGAAGTGTCATTTTTTATAACTTTCCCCTACACATTCCAGTTGGCTGTAGCAGGTTAGCAACTGTACTATGCAATATTGCCAGCAAACCATGATTCTACTCATAATCAGGCAATAATAGCATTGTACTGTCTCACTAATATCAGAGAGATTAAAAACAAGCTCAAGAATCCAAATATCTAATTCTTTTTATTTCAAAATTATTTATGTTCCATAAAGCTCTGTTGGATTGGAAACAGGGTGGGTGGGTAGCATAACATCTTGTGTTCTGCCTAACAGAGAGAGAACTCCATTCAGTGCGTAGTCTGAAAAACAACATGAGAAACTTTTCCCTCAAAAGTTTCCTTTAATATTAAAGATTTCAATCATCTACAGAACAGCTTTCATGCAGGTAGCCTGATAGTATTGTAGTTTAGTTTGGTTATTATGAACACTGGGAGGTCAGGGTCTATGAAAGAAGATAGCCTACTAATTCAGTCAGCTGGCTAAGCTTAGAAATGTAAAGGAAAACATAAGAACAAAAGATAGAAGGGTAAGTAAGATAAGATAGAGAGGCTCTTATCCAGAGTTTGCTAAGTCAGTTTACAGCTCCTTCCTCCTACTGTTAGAAATGCAGTTTAATTTGAACTCAGTTTCTGGGAGTCTCTTCCTGAGCTGAACAGGACAAAGAAACCACTTGGACCTCCACTCTGCCTCCTCTTGGGATAGACATCCACCTCCAGCTTCTGACATCTCACTTCCCATAAAAACTCCCCTTCCCTCCATCTTTTGGTTCACAGCTTCAATGACTGACTTCGGGAAACCAAGACCTCATTTTGTAACTGTTTCAGTGTTGGATTCAGGATTGTGTAACTACTGAGTTACATTTTCCTATCCAAAGACCAGGCTTCTAGCTTTACAGAGGGAGTCAGTGAATGGATAAACAGGCTTAAATTTTCAAGTCAGGGAGCAGATTATAAGAGACAATATTGATAATTTATAAAATGCACATCCAACCTAAAACCACTATACGTTTGTCCCTTGTCGGTTAAAAAATAAATAAAATGCTGCCGGTGAATCTCAGAATATAGGCCAGATCTCTCTATGCAAATGTGTAGCTGAGGTTAAGGTTGTTCGCAAAGGAAGTGGAAAACACTCCCGTCTTGTCTGTGTTAACAGTCCTCGGAGGAGGAGCAGGCCTTTGTCAGCAAGTCCGGCTCCAGCTTCGAAACCCAGCACCACCACCTGCTGCACTGCCTGGAGAAGACCACGGTAAGGGACGCGGGCGGGGCCGAGCCTCTGCGCTGCCAGGCCCTGCTCTGGGGCAGACGGAAGGCTGCCAAGCGTGACTGCTCTCGCGGTGTGACTGGAAAACATGCTGAAAGACAGACAAGCTCGCGGTATTCATAGCTACTTTGGAAGACTAAAGGGACGTTTTAACTTGGAAATTCTAGGGTCGGTTGGTCCGCAGGCTGTGGGTTATTGTTAAGCTGATTAACTTGGAAATTCTTTTAGGGACGTAAGATCCTTTGTCCTTCGTGGTTCATAGCACCTCACTAGTCTAAGAAACTAGTTGAAGGCAGATGCAAAGTTGTCTTCTGACAGCTAACCCAATAAAGTAGCATTTCTTCCTTCTTTTTAAGATGCAAATTAAAAAGAGAAAGGGTCAAGTTACAAGTATTCCTTACTTCCGAATAGACTATCAACAGCAATAACAAAAAAAGGGGAAACAATATAAGATTTTTTTCCTTTGCAGATGTAATGAGTTAAGGTAGAGATAAAAACTGATTTCATATCTTTTAAATGGCACAATGAATCCCAGATCTACCCCTGGGCACTGAGGAGGGAGTCTGCGGGCCTTCACCGGCCGGCTCACAGTGGCACAAGGCTGGTCAGCAGCGGTCGCGGCCTAAGGTCAGAGCAGAGCAAAACTCTCCATATACGTGGATGCAGTGAGCTCATCTGCTCACCAGCCGGCGCTTTCAATTTCAGTATATTTACCGCGGATCTACCTATGCCGTCAGCCAACAAATCCTGCACCCCTTGGTTGTGTGCCCAAAAGTGAGCCGCATCCACTAGGCCCCGTGAAATCCATGTGGCACTGTCCCTGCTGACCCTCCCCGTGGGAGATAAACAGGGAACACAGCCATTTCTGGAGAAAGCAGTGAATGGACCAAGGGGCGACCAGGCCACAGCGGAGCGGAGCCGAGAGGGCAGGGCCACGGCCGGCCGAGGCGGGGCTGCCCAGAAAAACGCGAGACTGAGAGAGAGTTAGGCAAAGAAATGCAGAGCGTCTAGAGAAGGCGGGACTTAGTCTAGGGGAGGAGTGTGAGGTGGGGGCGGAGCTCTTCCGAGGGGCTTCCCGAGGTGGAGAAGAAAGGGCGGTGGCCAGAGAGTGCTGGGTCTTGGGGTACGTGAACACTTGAGATGTTCCTCTCAGCTAAACAGAAGATTATTTAAGTATTTTTAACAAGGTAGTTACATGATTATATTCACATTTCTAAATAGGCACAGGTCTCTAATCTGTTAGGATAATTCTTTGAAAGTTAAATAATTGCCTTTATAATAGGATGCATTTATTGGTCCTTTAATTTTCCTGTATCACAATTTTACCTTTGAAGTTTTTTTTAATCAAATGAGTTTAACACCGACAAATGAAGTTTAAATTGTACTACCTACATATATACTTAAGCAATAACAAATGAATTCTTTGAATCCAATCGCTAATGAAATAGGACCTCGTACATTATAACTTGCATAACGTGTGTGAATTTTGCCTTGCACAGAGACAGATCATGAATCTTTTTATTACTATTTTTCTCTAAAACTTAATATTCAACGTGAAATTCTGTCTTACCTCATTATTACCATTCACTGGACTCCAAACCAGTTGGATGTTAAATTTCATGTATTTCAAAATGCTTTTCTCAGCAAAGTAATGACAAAATGAGTAATTTAAAAAACGCGTTTCCTATTATCCAGTGAATTGCTTCAATTGTTTTACTAATACTTTAGAATGAGAGGTGGTTAAATGAAATTCAGTATGTGTACATCTTCCATTATAAGATTCTTTCCATTCACAGGAAGGAAAAGTAGTCATTGAAGTCATTCTCTAGTGATCAGACCAAAAACATTTTTCCCTATATTCCTGAGGTAAAATTCTTACGTAGACATTTTTAGAAGCAGTTCCTTATTGAGCACTTTGAGAGTCAAATACATGCAGTGCCTCTATAAAGTAAAGAGCTGGTGTGTTCAGTGAGGCAGGCCGGAAGTCGGGAGGGCAGTAGAGAGCGTGAAGTGCAGACTGGAGGCGTGAGTGCAGCCTGTGGAGAGGCACAAAGACGAGGAAGAAGCCCACAAGCACTTCGCAGTGATTCCTCCCGCGTCAAACACATTGATGTGTTTTGCAGCTGAATGTATCTTACTTAATAATAAGTTATATTTTTATATGCTGGGAATTTTAAGGAAGGGCCTAAAGAAATAGAAAGCATCTTAGTAGCTTATTTTTTTAACTAGAGACCATGTTTCACTCCATGTGAAGGCATTCACTAATATGTAATAGGCATTCCACCTTGGGATGGTCTTTAAAATAGTATCTTTTTCAAAACTTCAATCTATTTGAATAATAAAGTCAGTGTGAATTTATAATTTTCCTATTACCCATAGCATTTTAAATGTGTTTCCCCTTAGTTTGTAACTTCCTGCTTTTATCCTTAAATTAATATGGGGGTGGGGGAAAGGAGAAAACCGAGAATCAAGATGTGTCATTTTAAATCAATTTTAAACAATAAAATATACTTAAATTACTAAACAGTGCTTCAACATAAAGTTAACCTATGAGTCGAGAGAATCAGCCCATGTTTTTCAATGTTTGTGTCTAACTAGAGAGATTATTTCCACACAAATGACAAAATTCAGTGGACCTTTGACTTACAAACTCAACGGGTTCCCAAAGGCTGATTGTAACTAAGTCAGTACAGGTGAAATATGGTTGTTGACCTGGGTGCACACTATAGGTGAATCGTGCATTAACCTAATTAACCCAAGTTGTTCATATGTCAGGCTGGTTGTAACTTGAGGGTCCACAGTAGATGGCTCTGACACTCTAATTGCTCGAAAGCAGTGTTATCAGATCAAATCCAACCTCATGTAGGCATGTAGAAATATTTTTAAAGCTACTAATTCGCTTTTAAAATTAAAAAGGTATTTCTTTTCTTCACCTTGGCTTCCCGTTACTAAACAGAATCATGAGTTTGTGGATGAGCAAGTCTTTGAAGAAAGCTGCATGGAAGTAGCCACAGTGAACCGTCCTTCGAGTCACAGTCCCTCTCTGTCCTCACAACAAGGAGTCACCAGCACTTGCTGTTCACGACGACACAAAAAAACTTTCCGCATCCCAAATGCCAACGTGTCAGGAAGTCACCGGGGCAGCGTGCAGGAGCTCAGTACCATTCAGATCAGATGTGTGGAAAGAACACCTCTGTCCAACAGGTACCTGGGGTTCATCTGCTGTGACACGGTCACAGGGCCTGGACCCTCCGATCACCTTGTCCTGCAGGTGCCTCAGCTGTTAGAAAAAGAGAGAAAACTGCTAGGTAGGCCCGGTGGGGCGCCCTATGAGATGAGTTCTCTGGCAACGGAGGCAGTAGGATTTTAAACTCAAGCTGCCACTCCCTGGTGATTTAGCAAGAGACTGTCAAAAACAAAAACTGAGACCAGCTATTAAAAGACCATGGGTTTGATCCCCAGTACTGGCAGCCAAAAAAAAAAAAAAATCAAACAAAAAATACCATAATAAGCAGAAAATCGAATCTGCTGGCATATGCATTATGGTCAAAAATCAAAAGTAGCAGTTAAATCAGTGTTAAGAGGAAAAAGAAAGGATGGCCAAGCACACAAATCACTTTTTATCTCAACTTGACATTTTTAAATTTAAGCAAGAACTTATATCTATGCTTAGTTAACCCTACTGAGTCCAATGAATTTGACATCAAAATCATTGAAAATTGTTTAGTAGAATCTAAAAATACATTGATTTCTTTGATGAAAACTATGCCCATACAATGTTGATCATAAACATGTATTTGGTAATATCAAACAGAAAATAATCAAATATTTTAAAAAGATAAATGGAGCTGGGTGTGGTGACACAGATTTCTAATCCCAACTAATTGGGAGGCTGAGGCATGAGGATTGCAAATATGAGGCCAGCCTGGCAGACATAATGAGATGCTATCTCAAGATTTTTTTTTTTTTTTTGAGACAGGGTCTCGCTTTGTGGTTCAGGCTGCCCCTCGGCTTACTATGTAGCCCAGGCAAGCCTTGAACTCAGCAATCCTCCTGCTTCTACCTCCCGAGTGCTGGGATTACAGGCTTGAGCCACCACACCTGGCTATCTCAAGATTTTTAAAAAAATAAAATGAGCTGGAGAGGTTGCTCTGTGGTACAGCACCCTTGATTCAATCAATGCCCAGGATGGAAAAAAATCAAACTATCAAGCTAAGTGAAATATTAAAATTGTTTCCTTCAGGTCAATGTTTAAACAATTTATGTGAAACATTTTATTGCTATTTCCTCTTCGCTTTTCATTATTTAGCATTTTCTTTTACCTAGAAAATATGTATAATAAAAGTATTACATTTAAATAACACAAATCCTGAAAAAAAAATCTATGTTGCCAAAAATTTACTTCATCCTTCAAACTTAAGAGCCTATATTCTTAGACTGTCTATAGACACATTTAGATTTATTTTTTCCATAGTGTTCAACAGTTTTTGTCAAAAACCCAGATGAGACTCTAAATTCATTCTATATTGATTTACAACATTGAGTATGTTTGTGTTCACAAAATGTGCTCACAAAATTTAGATCAATGAAATTTTCTGTCTTTAAAGTATTTGACCTTTGCTAGCTCTATGCCCATTACAAAATGAGATGGAGATGTCCAGAGGAAGAAAGTCTTCAGACAAAACACTTCAGCTGTGTTGCATAATAGTTTCAATCTTCTGTTTATACCTTTCTGGCTCCTTCTCCCTGTTCTCCATGGGAAAATTTGGAAGTATTAGATAGTAACAGCTGGCTTTGGGGGGTTCTTAATGTGCTACTCTCCTTAATTTAAGAGCATTAAGTGCATTCTGGGTCCCCAAATCATAATGAAAAGGTTCTGTGAGCAAGAGTTGAAGGCCCACATGGAACAACCCCATCCATAGTGGTTCTTAAACCTACTCCCTGTCTTACAGGTAACTATTTTACTTTGCTCAACTCAGACTGTTCACATCTTACCTAATCCCCTTCCTTTTCTTACAAGTGTGTAGACTTTTTTCCAGGAACAAAATGAACTGAAGCCAGCTTACTTTTAGAAATGCACTTGTGGTTAATAAACTGACAAAGAAACATACATTTTTATATGGTACTTTTTATTAAACATTTAACTGCTACTTGTCAGATTTGTAAGTATTTAAATAATACTTTTTTTTTCAGGTGCCTAAAAACATTTTAAATAAACAACTTACTTTCTTATATCTTTTTCCCATCAGCCGATCAAGCTTAAATGCCAAAATGGAAGAGTGTGTTAAACTAAACTGTGAGCAACCTTATGTGACTACAGCAATAATAAGCATCCCAACACCTCCAGTGACCACACCAGAAGGAGATGACAGGCCAGAGTCTCCTGAGTACTCAGGAGGAAATATTGTCAGAGTGTCTGCTTTGTAAGACAATTGGAATAGGCCTGGCTATGGAAAGAATCTCAGTGTGGAAAGAAGAACTGATAACCTTTTGCAGATTAAGACAGCAGAACAAGAAGGTTGGTAGTGAAACAAAAATACAGCTTCCAAACTTGACGATGTGACTAGAAACCACCAAATGGCATTTCTAGGCAGTTTAACCTGTTATACAGAGGAATATTCTGTGGCCCTTTGACTTTGTGAATGAGCACAATGAAATGCCACCTATTGATGCTTCTTATGATCAGAACTCTTTTTTAATAAAACAAATCTTTGAACATAATGTTCCAGTTGAATGCAAAACAAAAAAATATGGAAACATTTTGATAAAAATTTTTCCTGTTAAAACCATGAACATTGGCTATGATGAAGATTATTACATAAGAAAAAAAACTCATACAACACGTTTGTATTAACTAAAGGAAACCATCATAATGCATGCTAGAATTCTTCGGAGCAGTGATCTCAGTTTCCTTATGTCGTCTTCAGAATAGGCATGATAAACTATAATTGTAGAAAGGAGAAATTTCTGTGCACTTACAACAAGCTGATTGTTAATGTTTCATGGTGGGCTGTGCAAATTAACTCCTTTTAGGACTGCGGTATTTCTCATGGGGATGCTCACTAGCAAATCAAGGTGTTCCAATAGTTCAGTATTAATTATTGTTTAACCTTGCACCTAGTTAATGTTACAACTGCAATAATTCATTGTATACCTATTGTACCAAGAATCAGAATTTTGTTATTGTACTTTCCAGATCCTCATAGATACAGTAAGAGCCACATTCCTAGAAAAAAAAACCTTGGTGTGGCCTCGTTTTAGATAACTTTTTAGTCCAAACCAATTGTGTCATAAATGTTTTTCAGTAGTATTCTTTGGTCCACGGTAATCCTGTGACTCGGTGAATTATTCATTCCTGTATCTCTATAGCACCTTACCGTTGGGTTGGTCATCAAGAAGACTAACATTGGTGTAGTCCAAATGACTTTCCTACTTTTGTATTCCTCAACATATTCTCTTGTAAGTAGATTGTCATCAATCCCCTGGCCAAAACTAGAGTAAAGGAGTTGACATCTATCAATTATCTCTAATGTCTTTGCTGTTTATGGAAATGTCCAGACACTGGATATGTCAGTACGTGTTTTTTGAAGAGCTGACTGGGACTAAAATCACAGGATCGATGATCTCTGAATCTTACTTGATGTATTATTTGTTTTGCTTTAGATCTTGAACACATTTTGAGAATTACTAATCTGAATCGAAATGCAGAAATAAACTGGAGTATTTTAGGTAGCAATATTCAATGAAAGCGTGTCCTTTATGGCATTCAGGAAGGGAGCGCCAGTTTATCTCAGAAAATTTCTTGTATATTTCAAGGTGCGAGGTGCTGCACGAAGCAGGGGAGGACAGGAGAGTTCAATGATGCAAAGTTGATTTCTATGTACATTTAAGTGAAAAGTCTTTATACCTTTTCACCCTTAAAATATATCAGCAGACATGTCTGCACGTGACAGTGTAAAAAAAGTTTTATGTCAAATGAAGAGTTTTGTCCATTCTAAGCCACCACTGTAAGGGTTAAAGCTTAATTTCTCTACAGAGAAAGAGTTAATAATTATCCCTTTATATAGATATAAAAATAATTATAACATCATAAAATAAATTAATCCAACCATTTTCAAGTGAAGCCAGAAATTCTTCCTTTCCATTTCTAGAATAGATTCTAGAACAGTGCTACATGCACAGTAGATATTAATAAACATTTGCTGAAGTAAGATAAACTCAACCTTCTATTGGGAAGAGCTGGCTTTAACCCTAGTATGTCTTTTTAAAAGTTACTAATCTTCCTGCAGCGTATTAACAAGCATATTAATACCTGGCTCTTGTCACTTTATGCTTCTAGAGCAAATATATAGTGAATCTTCTTTGATGGCATTTATTGAAAACATCTTTTTAAAAGTAGATTAAGGAAACTGCAATCAGGAATACTTGACATCCTTTGGTTCCCAATGAGAAGATTTATTTTCACAGTGTTAATATTACATAAGAGAAAGTGCAGTCTGGTTATTTTGATTGACAATTCTGCCTCCTCTTTCAATTTACCACTTACTCAAAAATATTATTAATTTCTTTAGACTTTTTGAAAAGGGAAGATCTTTTTGCTGTTTTAAGTGATATTAAAATATACTGTGTTGGTGGTGAATGACTATTGACGACTGTGTTAAGTGCATCTGTATCGTAAGTGAAATGTGATTATTTCTGTGTATCATATGGAGTAACTAAGGTCATTGTTTTTGACAATTTTGTTTGAGATTCATATATCTTATTTCAAAGGATAGCATAATATCTGCATTATGCTGGAAAAATAGACCTTTGGAGAATACTTAAATAAAACATGTGCATGCTTGAACAGGACAATGTGGTTGGCTGCTGCCCTTTTTTCTTAGACTTTATTTCTTTCCAAAAACTGGGGTGGGACTGCACCATATTATGGGGACAGCTCTGTGACACAGACAGATTCGAAGAACTCAGCACTTAACTAGTCTAGACTAGTGGGGACAAAATGGAAAATTAGGACCATTTCTTAACAGAAAAATTAGTGAAATTGAAGTAAGAGCAGTTGCTGGATATTATCTACATCAGCCACATCTACTTGGGTCAAGCAAAGAGAAGTGCTGAGATAATAGCTTTGAGCAAAACTTAATTAAATTCTAGAAGAATTAATTTTTCTTTTAGGAAAACAGTAAGATTTATTTTTCTAGCTATGTGTGCATGTATAAATATTACAGATACGATTTTTAAAGCCTGTCTAGATGTGTGTGTGTGTGTGTGTATGTAAACTCATACATAGGCTTTTGTTCATTTTTAAAACAATGAATTGTTGATGGTTTCTCTTCAATATCCTGGAGGAGGTTAGAAAAAGGCAGTAATAAGTGTTTATTAAAAGTAGGAAAAATACAAGGAAATTGGTTGGTGTGGAGACTAATGCTGGGTTGTCTCTAGATTCTCTTGTAAATTCTTTTCATTCACAGCCCTTGATTCACTGAGGTGTCAATCATGCATTGAAAAAGTTCAACATAACCTGCCTGTCTTTCACTTTAGTCACAGTGTATGCTTGAAATACCTCTGGGAGTTATGATGCTGTCCCCAATAACATTGCTCAAACAAATAAAGAGGTTCTTGATATCAAATAGATAATTCCTCTGAGTCCTACAAGAAAGGAATCTCCTCTTTCTTACAGTTACCACAGTAGTTTTTTATTATTAATTCAAGACATAAGAATGGCTTATCATACTGTGCAGACTCCATTAGAATTTTCAAACCCATTGGTGTCCATAGAACTTGCTCCAAAGAGTTGATTTTTCATTTCTAAACAATTACTATTTTTGAGCAGCAAGTTTGCCTAAGACAATTATAAAATATAATTATTGCAGAAGTCTTTAGTAAAATATATTAGACCCATACATTGTAACCATTGCCTTTTACTGCTTATATTGACAATCTAAAAGTTTTCTTGTTTTTTTGTTTTTGTTTTTGTTCTTGTTTTGATTTTAAATCAGGGCAAGGGCAACTCAACAGTCAGGTGGGTGTAGGTGGTACAGGTAACTAAAGCACAAGGATGGTGGACAGAATATTGAATGACTGGGCACCAAAGATCAGGAGGGACCTGGAAGCAAAGCTGGAGGAAATGACAAAGGATACGCGTTGTGACAGGCATCCTGGGGTATGGCTCTAATTCAGAGCCCAGTATTTTTTTTTTTTTTTGAGACAAGGTCTCGCTTTGTAGTTCAGGCTGGCCCTGAGCTCACTATGTAGCCCAGGCAAGCCTCGAACTCAGCAATCCCCCTGTCTCTGCCTCCCGAGTGCTGGGATGACAGGCGTGAGCCACCACACCTGGCTTGAGAGCCCAGTATTTTTAAGTTAGATTTCAATTGTTTTAGTTCCTTGTACTTTAATTGTGACATCAGATGATATCTCAACCTCTTCTTAGTTCCTCTTATGGGTTCTACAACTGTCTGTAGGGCAGAAACAGAACCTTAAATAGCAGAACAAGAAACTGGTACAAAGATGAGAGAAGGATTTGGAAGAGCAGAAGTTGAATGGACCTTGAATTGGGTAAATGATCACTAAATTAATCAGAAAGGAGGAGGTTTTATATTGAAAGATACAAACTTTTTAAAGTAAAAATGTCATTTACATGACAATTTTGCGTAGAACTCAATCTGAGCTTCAATTACTTTTATTCTCTCTCTACTTGGTAAGAAATCAATCTACAAATGAAAGAAATCAAATTCTAATGAACAGTTTTCAATACACAGTTCCCTCAGCAGATTCACAGTGAGCAATAAATAATGATTAGGACAACCATGCAAAGGTAAAAGCGTTGGGTCTAAAGTGTACACCAGGCATTTGCTAACCACCTTCCCTGTACCGATCCATTAAGTAATTGTATTAACCATGTTTTCTGTTGAGAAAACTGAAAAAATGTATTTTCCTAATTTGGATAATTTAAAATTTTAAATTAAGCCTCATATTGCTGTGATAGAGTTCTGTTGTGCAGAAACTATTAATGCTATTGCTTCTTTTAGATTAAAACAAATTAAAGAAAATGACGAGGGCGCAGCAGGAGGCCAGTTAAATCCATACTCTAGTGGTCGCAACTTCTTTGTCGAAGACAATTCTTTCTCCCACTTTCTTTCTTCAAATGTTTTTCTTCTATTGAAAAACAACTGCTACTAACAACTGCTTCCTCGCTGACTATAAAGCAAAAAAATGGAACATGGCTAAGAAACATATTGCTGTCCAATAGACAAAGACTTTTCCTACAGCCCCACAGAAATAGAGTAAGCACATCAAGTTGATGTTCAGCGACAGAGAAAATCATGTGTTAAATGCTCTTTGCTCCCTTTTAGTAACAACACTTCTGAGGACTTTCAAAGTTGCTGGTGCCTGGAGCATTTAAGTGCCCAGATTCCAAGACCCACAGGTTAATGGTAACAAAATAGAAATGTTTAGAAATTAATCCCAATAACCACAAATCCCATCCTCCCTTATTTTTTCAAATTTCATAATCATTTCTATCCTCCTAAATTCTTGCAGGCCAAAAATATCAGAAATTGACACCGAATTCCTACGGGAATTGAATACCACATGCAAATTAAGATCCAGAGAGGTCCAGACTAGAAAAAACAGCTGCATAATTCAGCATCCCAAATTAATATGGTATAATTTTAAAAATATTCTTGGATTTTTCCATCCTAAGAAAATCACCAATTTTTTAATGTAAGTCATTGATATTTTTTATTTGTTCCTATCAAAATAGAAAGCTTCAGTAAAGGTGTGAGCACAGACTTTTGATTTATACAGAACTGTAGAAAATTTAATGTGCCTTATAAAATGGTACTTGGGATATAACTACTTGCAATAAAACTTCCACTTTGGATTTCATCATTTGCTTGTTTTATGTTCCAAAATAACACTGGCCTATTAATAATATCTCTTTATCATCCACTTCAATCTTTGCCTCCCTACTTTTCAAATGGTAAATGTATAATTCATTTTAATGTTGGTCAAAACTTCTACATGAAAAATTAAAATCCTCTTTAGTAGAATTAATGATACATGTACAAAAGAATCAACATTACATATGGCTTGCTGCTAATTTTGATAATAAATATAACATTTTTGATATGAATAATAATTTTATAAAATTAATAAAGCATTATAAAATAAACCTCTGGAATTCCATATAGAAAGATAAAAATATTCATTTTTGTTTTCTTCAAAGCCGTGTAATTATACCATATAATTCTAATATAGAATCACATTGCCCTATCAAAGGAGGACATGTTTATTAATACAGCTCCACTGTTAAAATGAGATGCTCTTAATCATCCAAATGTGCAGAAGCCAACTCATGAGAAGAATGAATCCAGGAGTGACTAGAAGAACTAGAAACCAGGGGTTGTCTGAAGACACCGAGGTTGAAATGAGCAGAAAAGTTCAATGTCATGTCAGTTTATTTGACTAAGAACTAAAATTCAGTTCATTGGCAAAGATACTAAGAGTTTAGATTTTGATGCACTTATTTACTGTCAAACAGGGACTTACTAATTGCATAGACTTCTGAAATAAATTCAAGATATTTGTCCCATCACTTGTATTTTCAAATTGCAATATCTCAACCTAAATTTATACTGAATACTAAAATGATTTCACTATACTCAATCGAGAAAACTCAACATAAAAGTACACGTGCCTGATTCTGTGGCTATGTATCTGGTCCTGATTAATTGTTTTTGTACTTCTTCCCTGTATTCAAAGTTAAAATACAATGAACTTTAACATCTCATATCTTTTATTGCTAATTTGTTGTACATTTTCATCTCTTGTCATAATTGAGAGACAAGCATATTCAATACCCAAGTATAAAACCTCAGCCTTAACAAACGGTTTTGCACAATGTAAGAGAAAATCAAATGAGCTAATTTAAGCATCCTACCCTCCTAAAAATAGAAATACATAAAAATATAATAGAAGTACAAATTATTGAGAAATTTCTTGTATATACATTTCTATTTTTAATCCATTGATTGTAACTTCTGGAGAGGTTTTGATATGAAATCTTTATCATGTCTCATGTAAAGTGAAAGAAAATGTCAAAGAAAAGTAGCATTGTGTGTCACAAACACACAATGGAGTTGTATTTACAGCCTGGTTATGTAGAATTTTTTTAATAAAACCTGGAGGAAAAGTTCTCCTTGCCAGTAATCATTACACTTCTGAGGTTTTTTTCTCCTTTCATTGATTATATAAAATTATACAGTAGGAAGCTCAGGCTTTCAAATAACTCTTCCTAAAAGGCACTCCAGGAAGAAGTATTCGTCATATTACTACACAACATTTTTTCTCAACGTTAAATGCTGTATAGTAGCTGATCCCGTGCTAGCAAGTACAGACAGAAAACAGAACAGCAGTGTTTTGAATGCACACGCAAAGTCCTCAGATCCTGACTTGCACATGTATTGAGAATCTGCTTCATTTAGGTTACATTTTAAGTAAAGCAACAGGTTTACTTAGTTCAGATAAATTTGTTTAAAATTTAATGGAAATTTATCTGATGGTTGAATTATGGGAAGCCATCCTGTTTCTTTTTTTCTTAAGTTGAATTCTTTACTGGTACACTTTATATTCATCTCACAATCACACATAACATTGGGGAATTTGTACCAGTATATGACACAAGTTAATTCTCATTTTTACCCACATCCCTACCCACCCCCACCCCCATATATATATGCTCTTTTATTTTCTTTCAAAATCATATTTATTCCTTCCCCTCATTACATTCCCACACCAAATTTTCTTTGGAAATTTCCCATTCTACAAAAACTGTCATACTTTCTAGAGCTCATTTGCATCTATAGGTGC
>PVIC010029755.1:0-22327 GCA_004025085.1 Thryonomys swinderianus
CCTCCTCCTCCTTCTTTCTTTTTTTACTAAAAGGAAGGATTATCTAGGCTCAAAACCCCCCTTTTTGGTGAGGTCCTGAGATGGGGGGTGGCTGCCTTCCCAGGAGATCATGGTCTAATTCTATTTATAGTCTATCCTTGTCCTTCTTCCCAAGGGCTGGGAACTGAGGAAGAGGGGTGGGAGAAAAGGAGGCAGAGAAATGAGTAACTTACTTTCTGCCATAGGAATAGGGAAAGTTCCTCCTTTTGAGAAAAATCTTGTCCTGTCTTGCCTCAGTTATTGTTCAGGTTTTACATTATATTTTGGTATCTTGAAATATTTCAAACATAGAGAAAAGAAAGACAAAGAATATAAGTGCTCCATTGAGAATGAGCTATAATAATTTTGGATACATACTATTTTTACCTCAGGATTTAAAAAAATCAAACAAATATTACAGGTACAAGTGAAGTCTCTCTTTTTAGTGCAAATGGATCTAATTTCCCTTCACTTGGAGGAGACATGGCACCAAAATAGGTATACGTCTCATTCAAGTATGAATTTTCATACTCTTACTAAATGTTCATATTCTCCAAAATAAATACAGAATTTCTATGTGTTTGCATATTTAAAGTAAATGATGTACTGTATTCAGGACCTCAAAAGCCTTTTTTTTTAACCAAGGTAGAGAACTTAGCAAGTCTACACCAGGTGATTTGAGTGCTAAAAATGTGGAGTTATCGTACGGGTTAAGAATTTTGGAGGTGAATGAGTGACCAGGCTGGGTGTAGCTGCTCAATGACAGCACTGAGGTCCTTCTTTCTGGTCATGGCCATGGAGTTGCCTCACTTTCCTTTGGCTTGTCCTATAGTGGTGACAATATGGCTGCCAACAGAATTCAGAGTCTCTCACAACTACATTTAAGGTGGAAAAACAGTGAAAACAGTGAGAAAGAAGAAAATATTTGCCACTTTAGCTTCCTTTATTCCTATGAACAAATTTTGTATAGTCGAGGCTATAAATATTAGTGTATCATTAATCCATTCAAAATACTTATTGATTTTCCTCCTTATCCAAACATTTTATTTTTTGAATCTTTATTGTTACATTGTATATACAAATTAGGATCACACTCAACATTGAGCATTTGTACCAGTACATGACATGATTTGATTCTCAATTTTTTCCATTCTCCTGCCCACACCACAACCCCCCCATATATATATATAATTTGTTTCCTTTTTTCTATTACCATCACATTTTTTCTTCCTCTTGTTACTCATCCCTGTACCTTATTTCCCTTTGAATATTTTCTATTTTACAATATCCACCATACATTCTAGAACTCATGTACATCTTCAGTTTCTCATACCAGAGAACAGATACAATATTTACAATCTGTGATCTATTTATTTCATTTAAGAGTATGTCCTAAAGGTATGTCTAGTTGAGTGTAAATGACTCAAACTTATTGTTCTTTAAAACAGAGTAATACTCCATTTTCTAGAAAAACCACATCTTTATCCATTCTCCAGTTGATGGGCATTTGGGTTGTTTCCAAGATTTAGCTATCACAAACTGAGCTGCTACATTTATTTATTTTTAAAATATGAATCTTTATTGGTACATTATATATACACATCGTGATCACACACAATATTGAGAATTTGTGCCAGTATATGGCACAATTTAATTCTCATTTTTTCCCATTCCCCCACCCACCCTACAACCCCCGCCCCTATATACATAAGCTTTGTTTCCCTTTTTTTTTATTATATATATTTTTTTCTCCTTGTTACTCCTACACCCCATTTTCCTGGAATATTTTCTGTTTCACACAATCTTGATGGTGAAATCCAGCTCTGGCTGAGCCATCTGCACCACACGCCAGTCTCCTAGGTTCTGAGAGAGCCCTTGGGCTCGGTAGACTAAGTTGAGATCAAAGCAAGTGTTGCGCTAACGAGGACACGCCACAGCAGGAGACTGCAGGGTCCTCCCCAGGGTCGAGCTCCTCCTCTGACAACCATAGACCAATCCCAATAGCCACTGCAAACCCCTTCCACTGCTTGTCCTATACAAGGCCCTACACTGGGTTCATTAAATAGAACCATTCCAGAAACCTCCCCAGAGTCTGGTGTGTGTTTGTGAGTCTGCGCCTCACCCTCCCGTGTGCAGCCCTGCAACAACAATATCTACCATATATTCTAGAGCTCAGTTACATCTTCAGTCTCTCATACCAGAGAAAAGATATGGTATTTACAGATCTGTGACCTATTTATTTCACTTATGAGTATGTCCTGAAGGTACATTCATTTGAATATAAATGACTCAAACTTACCATTCTTTGTGACAGAGTAATGCTACATTTATTTTTAATTGACGGATGAGGACATTTCACATCTACCCTTTTAGCACTTGTCAACTGTACAACATACACAGTTTCTATCGAGTGGATGTCACTTTTGCACCATTGTAAGTTTCAAAAATCCATTAATTAAAAGTAGGAATACTTTTCACCTTCACTATAGTCATTGTTATGTAATAGATTTCTCGAACTTATTCTTTCTAACTAATATCTTCTATCCTTCGACATTGGTCAAACTCCCTCCATCCTCATCCTAGGTAACCACCATTCTACTTTCTGTCTCTTTTGAGTTTTGGCTTTTTAAAATTTACTTATTAAGGAGGGGAACAGGGTTTGAAGGGGGGGAATGGGAGAAATAAGAATCAAGATACATCATGTGTGGTACAAATTTGCCACGATGAATGTGATCATTATGTATACATGAAATCTCTTATCAATTTAAAACCACTAACTCAAAACAGATCGCTAAGACCTGAAACTGCAAAATGACTAGAGGAAAAGAAAGGATAAAACTTCACAATTGTCTGAGCAATGCTTTCTTTGGGATATAATTTAAAAGAAGCAAAAATCAACAAACAGGATTACATCACACTAAAATTTTTTGCACAGCAAGGATCCAATCGGTAGTTTGAAGAGAAAACTTCCAGAATGGGGAAAATATTTATTCAGCTAATTGCCCAAGAGACTGTGCACATCTTTGTCTTAGATCACTTTTCTTTCACACAGAAAGAAAGATGAGATGCACAGTCCACAAAAGTCCATATGGTGACTGAGGGGCTTCCCTGTCAGTGCTGCGTGACACGAACATTGACACATCTCATTATGCAGCTTAACTCAGCACTCCCCCCTGCCTGAGCCTACCCTTGGGGCTCCCTCAGTCCCCCTAACCAGCGACTCGGTATGTGTGACATATCCAACTTGCCTTTTGTTTTGTTTTTTATTCTTACTTTGGGTTTCACATATAAGAACTCAAGCGATATTTAAGTCTGTGGGCCAAATTTATTTCACTTGACATTATGGTCTCACATTACATTTATTTTCCTATAAATGACTCAAGTTTCTTCATGGTCGAGTGGTACTCTGGTGTGTATAAATGTCATGGGTTTTTATTCATTCATCTATTGATAACATATAGGTGGGAGATTACTATGGCACTGTGTATAAATTCCCCATTTTGCTTATATATTCATCTGTTGATGGACATATAGGCTATTTATAAGATTCAGCTGTTATAAATTGTGCTGCTATAAACATGCATATGTTTGTGCCACTGTAATATAATTTCTAATTCATGGAGAAAGTTAGAAGTTATCTTCATGAACGACAGACTTTCTAGTATTAGTCTCTTTTGGAATCTCCATATTGATTTCCATAGTGATTGTAATAGTTTACATTCTCCTCGATGAATGTTGCTCTAAATGTTGCTAGGGAGGCCCTCCAGCTTTTAGATACTTTGAATTGATGATTAATTGTTCTGATCCTACTCTTTCTTTCTTCAAACAAGCCATCCAAGAGCTTTCAAATTACAACCTTAGAATTATTCCTCTTGTTTCTTTCAAATGCCCAGAATGTTGAATGAACTAGTATTTCTCTTTTTGCCTATATCTTATTCTAGTGAAGTATATAATTTCCTGACAAAATGGAGTCTTTCCTAGGAATATTTTTAGAGTAATTTAAAAATTTTATTTAAAAACAGATTCCATTAGAGTTTGTGTGTTTCATTTTTAGGCAGGGTCTTTCTATATAATACAGGCTGGACTTGAACTCAGTAGGTAGCCCTGGCTGGCTTCATACTCAAGATCATCCTGCCTCAGCTTCACCAGTGGTGGGAGTATAGGTGTCATCTGTGGCCTAATATTTTCTTGGTTAGAGTGACCAAAATCAGCTAAACTCTAAAGATATAACCAATCTTTGGTGATAAACAATTACCTTCTTAAAGGTAAGAGAAATGTAGTATACTTTGTTCTAGGATAATCCCTTTAGTGTCCTCACTGCCTTTTAAAACTTTGCTTCAGAAATATTCTTGAGAAGCCCCTGCCTTATGAAGTCAAAACATTTTGAGTCTATAGTAAAAATATTTCCAAAGCGACATTAGGCAATAACTATGTTCATCAAAATACCGATAACCACAACTTTTCTTCTAAAATTTCTTATATTTACATCTACCTTCAGTCAGTATCTTCACCTACTGTGCATCTTACTGATTGGATCTACTGCTTTAAAAAATTTTTTTTTTGGTACCAGGGATGCAACTCAGGACCTTGTGCTTGCCAGGCAGGCAGGCAGGCACAGTGGCACTGAGTGACATCCCCAACCTAAATAAATATTTTTAGATCCTTTCACTACTTCTTACTTTCCGTCTATTTCCTCTCCTTAGTCTAGCTGGGACTAGAGATTTAGCTCAGGTGGGCTCAGCATGTAACTCGCACGCTTGAGGTGCTGGGTTTAGTCCTAGCTGGCAGGATTAGGAGCACAGACTTTTCAGAAATTGAAAGTGTCCCTGCCCTCTGCTCCTGCTTAACAGAGTGGGGTTGTTTGCCTAGGAATATCCTTAACATCAAAGATCTTAGCTCATACTTGCTGAAATCAGACATTGAGACAGATTGAGGTGTGTATTTTATCTTCTCAGGGGGGGAACTGTGAAAGTAACAGGGCTGGCAGCAGAAGTCTCTTAAACTGGAATGGAAGTTCAGTTGAATTATGGCTTTTAGCCTGATCCAGGGAAACCAGGTGGGGAAGGAACTGCAGCAGCAAGTTTCTCTCTGAAGCAAGCTCAACCCTGCCCCAGGTGGTCATGGGCTGTTACGTGTCCCCGCGAATGGTGTGGGGTATAACCCTTCAGGTTAGACGACTCTTGCTTGGCTGACAGCAGTTACCTGGAAAACGTTAAGTCTGTGCTATTAGCAGTTGACAGCACCGCCAGACAGGAGATGGGCCCACCACCCCTTATTCAAGGAATACACTTTCAGGGTGTCTTCACTACATTTATCATTACTGGAACAAAATATCTGACACCTGCAAATTATCATTACTGGGACAAAATACCGGACACCTGCAAATTAAGAGAGTACAAGTTTATTTTTGCTCACAGTTTATAAAGGTTTCAGTCCATGGTTGGCTGGCTCCAAGGCAGGACGATACAGTAGGATAACCAGGAAGCAGAGAGAACAAAAGGAGAAGAGAGGGAGGGAGGCGGGCCCTTTCAGACTATACCCCTAATGACTTGCTTACCCAGGCTCCGCCTACCAGCATCACATTAGCTATGAACTCTTCAGTGAACAAATCCATTTTCAATTATCGCACTCCAATGAACAAATCATTTTTCAAAAATCTCCAACAACGAGGACACAAGGCTTTGTGGGGGGAACATCTAGGTCTAAACCACAACACAGAACAAAGACAGAGGCAACTATCCCAAAGTTTGACTGAATGAAATGAAGTATCTGTTAAGTTAAATTTCCAGGGGGTACTTTCACCTACGTGGCATTTTTTTTTTTCTGTTAACAGAAAAAACTTTGCTAGTTAGACACATCTGGATATTAGTTCTAAATGTAACCACAGACATTAGCATGATTTGTATTCATTAGACTATATGATTTCCTTCTAAAATTATGGTGTTATTTCCGTCAATTCTGCAATTCTTCAAATTTTGGAATAGAGTGAGCTCTGAACGTTCTGAAATGGGGAGTGGGTACCTTCCCCAGTGGCCATCTGCTCAGTCCACATGTTCACACGGAGCCTGCACACTCAGACTTTGAACAAATCAGTACTGCTCCTTGTTCCCCTGCAGTCTCGGGTTCAGGGTGTTTAGATGTCTTGTCATATTCACAAAGACGTGCAATCTTCTGAGCCACCAGGGGTCTGACAAGTTGGGTCTCTCAGAGCTTATTAATTCCAAGAAGTCCTTCATATGTGGTAACAGCTCAGTAAATATCTTCAACATGTTTCTATGACTCAGTCATTTGAATGCCTTAAAATAGAAGATGTTTCTATACTCTTGTTATTTCAAATTCCTCTTCTTTCCAGTCACATAAGCTCTTTATGATTAAGGGGACACACTGAAGAAAATTTAGGTGGATCACTTCTATTTCATAGAATGAATTTGAGCTGCACAATTGTATTTTGCAATCAGGTTATCATCCTTTTTTTATTTGAATGAATTAGTAAAACCTTTCTTTTTGGTTTCATTTTAGGTGCTTAATAGTGGAAAATGAACTTAACTTTTCCTATTTCTAAAATTCCTTACTGACAAGCTATAAGATTTTAGTTTTTGGATATTAACTAATTAGGTAAAATTGTCCTTTCTTTCCCCATTCTTTTCTCCTTCTCTATCTCTTCCCTTTTATTCTTCCATCTCTCCCTCTTTCTTTTTCTTCCTTTCCTTCTTCCCTTGAAAATTTCCTGGCCATTCCTCGAGGAAGAAATAAACTGAATTTGACCTGAGGAGCTCACTTTTACATTGGGGCAGGTGAATGACCCTTTATTTTACCCAGCAGAAAGTTTCAAGAGGCAAAGGTAAAATGTAAGTCTCACATTGTGCACAATGAAAGCATATTCACAAAGCTTTTGAACTAAAAGCTAATTTTATTCTTTGCAAAAACTTTTAAAAACCTAAATCATCTTTTCATTTTTGACAAAGTTTTTGAAGTTCTGTGAAAAAATATATATCTTCTTTTCAAAAATTAGCTCTGAAGTTTGAACAGCCAAACAAATCAGTTCCCCTCACAGAAAGCACTGCTGGTTGTCAGACTTTCAAGGACAATATATTTCTTCAAACCCATTTATTTAAATCACACATTTAAAACAGATCTGACTTCTCAGAAACTCAAAACAAATGGAAAGTGTTTTTTTGGTTTTTTGCTTTTCAATTAGAAAAGAAGGTCTAAACATGCAGTGATTCATGGTATGTCTTTAGATACAATAGACAATTAGTCATGGCTGAGATGTGGATTTGAAAGAAAGTGAGGTGTCAAACATTTGTTTGTGGAAACTGGGTAGATCACAGTACTCCTTCCTGAGAGAGGCTAAAATAAAGAGAGGGGCATTTTGGAGGTAACACAATGTGGGACGTTTTATGTATAGAGCACCTAGAATGCGTAGGATGGGAGCTTTGGTTGTGACAGGAAGAGAGTACTAGAAATCTTAAACACCTGTAAAAGGAATATAGAAAAGGAGAGGTTCCACCTAGTGCCTGAAGAACTTCCAAATGTTGGAGATTGTAAAGGTCAAAGGTTGCCAAAGACACCAAGAAGGCCTGGTGGAACCAGAGGGCCGAGTGTCAACTCCATGGAGTAGTGTGAGTTCCAGAAGGGCGAAGACAGAAGAGGTCTGTTGGATAGGCAATCTAAAGGTTTTTACTCTCTCTGCAAAAACTGATTTGGTGTGGTTCAAGAAGTGGGAAACACCTTCTGAGAGCTTGAAGAGTGAATAGAAAGTGAGAATTTTGAGGCAGGATTTGGAGAGAAGTTTTTCAAGAAGGAGCAGAGCACATGAATAGTAGCAATGGGAGAGCAAGGGTCAAGCAGGAGAACTCAGAGAATTAAGTGGGGACAACAGGATGCACTGATGTTTTAGAAAGAATGACGTGGTCTCGATGGAGAAGGTAAAGATTTGGGAAAGGGGGAACACTGAAGACTAAAGTCCTGTAAGATGAGCAAGAAAAGGATTTGGAAGTTTGGCAGAGAGATTAATCATTGTGAGCAGAGGAGATAATTTTTCATGGCATCTCAAGAGGAAAGAGGCTCTGCTATGACAAAGCCACAGCAGATGGTTACATAATCTAATGATTTTGCTAATCTTTGTGGCTAATAAAATTTCCTCTTAGGATTGAAAAAAGTCATGTACAGAATTTTCGTCAGCACTCTAATGGCCAAGTATTGGATAAAGCATGAGAACTCCCTCTAAGTCCCCTGCTCGGCACCCTTCGTAATTCCCCTTTTAACATTCTCATGCTCTTCAGAAATTTTGCTCACAGATCTATATGGCTTCTGGAAGTCAAAACCTTTCAACCTCTGTGCTTTTTTTTTAAAAATTGAAATCTTTATTGGTACATTTTATATACAGCTCCCAATCACACACAACATTGGGGAATTTGTATCAGTATATGACACAAGTTAATTCTCATTTTTACCCACATCCTTGCCCCTTATATACAGGCTTTTTCATTTTCTTTCAGAATCATATTAATTCTTTCCCCGTATTATGTTCTCACATCAAATTCTCTTTGGATATCTCCTATTTTACAAAAGCTATCATACATTCTAGAACTCATTTACATCTATAGGTTCTCATACCAAGGAAAAGGTCTGGTATTTGCATATCTGTGATCTATTTATTTCACTTATTAGTTTGTCTTCCAGGTGTATCCACTTGCACATAAATGAATGAATCTTGTCATTCTTTATGGTAGACTAATACTCCATTTTATAAAAAAAAATCTTCTTTATCCAGTCTCCAGTTGATGGGCATTTGGGTTGTTTCCAAGACTGGGCTACCATGAACTGAGCTGCTATGAACAAGGGTGTACATATGTCTTTCCAATGTGATTTTTAAAATTCCTTTGAGTGTATTTCTGTGGCCAAACCCTTCTTATTCTCTCTCTCTCTCCTGGTGGATGAAAAGAGGCCATGCCTCTTTAAGAAACCATAGCAATGCACAGACGCAAGTGACATAGGGGACGCAGGTGATGTAGGTGACACAGAGAATCATACATTGCTAAATGCTGCTTCTGCCCTTGCATCCAATCATATCCTGCTGTGAGCACTGCGCCTGCCCTTTCATCCAATCACATCCCAAGGTGCCCTATGTGAACGCTGGTAACCTCTGTGATATTAAATAATAAAGAGGGTTCCTAGCCACACGGAGCCTGGTTGCTATAATTCTGCATCACTGCTCACCCTCCCGAGGCCGTCAGATTATGGAGACAGTATGGTAACTGGACCAGGCCGGATTACATATTCCTAGCAGGGGGACAGCAGGGTCGAATGGGACCTCTAGTCCTAGTTTTCTGAGGAATCTCTACACTAATATCCACAATGGTTGCACAAGTCTATAATCCCACCAACAGTGGAGAAGGGTTTCTTTCTCCTCACAGTCTCACCAGCATTTATTGTTGTCAACCTTTGTGCTTTTAAAGCCTTCCAAGAAGTTCAACTATTGGCCCCTTGACACGCTTATCTCGACCTTCCACAACACAGAAAAAAAAAATCTCCTTTTTACTTCGCTCCAAGATTATTGGATATGGAAAATAATATTTCTCTTTAGCTACATTTGCTCCCAACATTACTTTCCCTTTGGATCCAGGGATAAAGAAATAAATAGATACTAATTTTAATATCTCTAAAATAAATGAGATGTTCTAGAAATGATTAAAGCTGAAAATCATTACTTATAATTTCTAAGGTGAGAACAATGGACATTAAAGGAAAAGAAAATTAGATCAGTGTTACTACTTGTGAGCAATATGTAAACTCTGAAATTACTTTAGCAGTACTAGACATTATTAAAAGTACAATTATTTAAGGAAGGCCTTTCTTCATTTCTGAAAAAATGTGGCAGAACCTTTAGAGAATACAACAGATAGCTGACCCTGGAGAAGGC
This sequence comes from Thryonomys swinderianus, assembly GCA_004025085.1. NCBI lineage: Eukaryota > Metazoa > Chordata > Mammalia > Rodentia > Thryonomyidae > Thryonomys > Thryonomys swinderianus. The sequence continues at coordinate 9,944 of PVIC010029755.1, forward strand.
TAGAGCAGAGTGACACTGGTGTGACACTTTATTGCATTACCTGCTCTTCTCAATGCAATTTCTTACTTTTTATTGTTTCTTCCTAAAGAGAGAGAGAGAGAGAGAGAGAGAGAGAGAGAGTGTGTGTGTGTGTGTGTGTGGTGAAAATTAGGCCTTTCAAATACCCGTGCTAGCTCTCCCTTTATATATGCTAAAGGTTACACTGTTAAAAAAGACTTCAGGTCAAGTATTTTAAACCATGAAGAAAACATTCATCAAAATGGACCAAATCCATAAGAAGACCCTGACTTTATGGTAAAGGAGGGAAATTGCAAGACCAAGATATCATCTAAAACTCAGGTGGGAATGCGAAAAAGCTCAAATCTGCTTTCATAGTTTTTTTTTTTTTTAGTTTAGTTTTATCTTTAATGGTACATTGTATATAAAGATCATGATCACACTCAATATTGAGAATTTATACCAGTATATGACACAATTTAATTTTCATTTTTCCTGTTCCCCTACGCACCCCACAACCCCCACCCCCTAAATACTTGAGCTTTGTTTCCATTTTTTTAAATTACCATCACATTTTTTCTTTACCCCTTATTAGTTTTCTTCCTCTCTTTAAGTCAGCTCACAATTGAGTACAATCAACTGCATTCCTGACCTAGCCTCAACCTAGTATAAGAATCATTCTCCTAGCCATGCCACATTGTTTTATGTCCAGTCTTTGAAGTTAATTTTTTTTTTTTTTGAGACAGGGTCTCGCTTTGTAGTTCAGGCTAGCTCTGAGCTCACTATGTAGCCCAGGCAAGCCTCGAATTCAGCAATCCTCCTGTCTCTGCCTCCTGAGTGCTGGGATTACAGGCATGAGCCACCACGCCCGGCTGAAGTTAATTTTTTAAGCCCATCTCGATGAGCTTGCGAAGCAGATTGTAGTTTTTCAAAGATGGCCTCATATTCAGGTTAAGCATCTCTTATCTGGAATTCTTACTCTCTTTCTTTGTTGATTTTAGAATGTCTGTGTATACATAATAAAATATCTCCAGGACAAGATCCAAATTTTGAGAACAGGACCCAAACCTAAATAGAATTTAAAATATGTTCTTTATGCCTATAACCTATTCTGTAATTTTACAGAATATTTTTGGTGTGTTTGTGCTTTGACTAAGACCTGTCACATGAGAGCAGGTGTGGAATTTTCTGTTTGTAGCATCATGTCAGTGATCAAAAAGTTTCAGACTATGGAGCATTTTGGATTTGAGGCTTTAGTTTTGTTTTTTTTGTTTGTTTGTTTGTTTGTTTGTTTTTTGAGACAGGGTCTCACTTTGTAGTCCAGGCTGGCCTTGAGCTCACTATGTAGCCCAGGCAAGCCTCAAACTCAGCAATCCTCCTGCCTCTGCCTCCCGAGTGCTGGAATTACAGGCATGAGCCACCCACCACACCTGGCAAAACTTTAGTATTTTTGATGCCCAACCTGCCATGTGTTTGTGCATATGTGTGTGTGTGCTTCCCAAATCATTGCACTCTTCTTATAATGTGATGGAGGTGTTTCCATGAAAAGACGGGGACCTGTGTTTCCTCTTAGATCCAGCTGGTCCTCTGAACATAGCAGAAATGACCTCGAATGACTCCTGAAGCTCAATTAGAAAAGTCTGTGTGTAATATCTACCTGGTTCTTTCTCATAAAAATCTTACTTGTCGACTCATGTACCACACCATGTAGAAGCCCACACTGACCCACATAGACACACAGTGACCACCGGCAAGAACCTGCACCAGGGAACTGTGGCCGTGGAGGGAGGATGCCAGCCCAGCCTCAGAGCCACCAGGCTGGCCCTCAAGTGCAACCAGGATGAGCTGCCCCTCACAAGCTCTCAACAAACTGCAGACTTGTGAACAAAATAAATGACACTCATTAAAGCAGAAGGTTTTGGGTAATTTTACTATGCAGTGATAGTAAATGGACCACCTCCCTACAAAAATATCTTTCTTTAGTATGAATGATTAGTAACTGTTTCTCCTCATGTAGGGAATTTATTCTAGTTTCATATTTGAAAAAAAAAAAAACCCAAAACGAAACCAAACAAAAATCTTCTTCTTTCTTCTTAAATCCTCATTCTACCTATAGTCCAAGAAACCAGCTTTTGAGCATTCTGTTCTTGAATCTTACCCTTAAAAATATCACCCTGTCAAAAGTCAGCTTGCTGGAAATAAATTTCAGGAATGTCTGATTTGCCAAACCTTCCATTTGCCCTCAGTTGTTTACATCAGTTGTTGGGGTACAGACCAGAGGTCCTGGGGTGGGGTGCACGGCCCTAGGACTGGCCCATACTGCTGCCCTCTTGCTTTTGTGCAGTGTTGTGCTGGGCCCTGTTTGTCCACCTTCTTCTCCCCAGTGCCCTGCTCAGTGCCCTCATCTTTTTTTTTTATTATTTATTTTTATTTTTTGAGGCAGGGTCTCGCTTTGTAGTTCAGGCTGGCCCTGAGCTCACTGTGGAGCCCAGGCAAGCCTCGAACTCAGCAGTCCTCCTGCCTCTGCCTCCCGAGTGCTGGGATGACAGGCGCGAGCCACCACGCCCGGCTCAGTGCCCTCATCTTTCTCTCTGCCGCTCCGCCTTCCCCCATGCTCCTCTCACAGCCAGGCTCCCCACTCCGCTCTGGGGGGACGAACTCGTTCTCTCTCTGCTGCCAAAGGCTGTTCTCTCTCTCAGCTTCTGTACGTCCCCATCTCAGCATCAGATGCAAATTGTACCTGCTATAGAATGTAGTTAGAAAGTTAAAGTGAGAAGCCAATTAACCGTTCACTGACGTCTGTAAACCTGGGAACATACAGAGAATGATTTTGACAAATTCATGGGGTCAGAAAACTTAAAAAATAATCAGTTCTCCAGTTGATCATTCTGTGAATTGACACAATGGGGTCCTCCTTGCTACTACGTCCATTCCTTGCTTCACAGACAGCAGTGGCTTCAGAGGGCAAAGTGTGCGGCTCCAACCTCCCCTGCCAGCCCTGTTGTGCCTTACTCATCCAACCAGGAACCCTGGCGGGGTTAGTGCCTCTTACGCCTTTGCAGATATAGTTTGTCCTGTTCGGAACGCTGTTCTGCTCTTGTCTTCCAGGCAAACGGGAAGTTCCGGGTCTATGGTGCCGCCTTTCCAACGAGCTCCATCACTAGGAAAGAATTTCATGGCACATGTGTGTCCCTCCCCTGGACTGTGGACCTGTCATCCTAGCGCACTTGCTACTTAGCGTTGATGTCAGCACACAGTAGGCAGTCAATAAATCTTGCTCAGAAGAATACTATTTACTTAGAAAGTATTACTCTAGCCATCTGCTGTTTAAAAATAATCCCTTCACGGAGCCAATTTTGGATGACTCCCTCAGGCTATATGATAAACAGACATATAAAGAACATGTCTGCCTTTTGTTTAAGACTTCTACTAAAACCACAGTTCACTTTGCGGTTGAAAGCCCCTTGAATAAATAACCATATTACTAATTTCTCTTGTTCTAGTGGAAGGTAAAAGCTTATATCTACTGGCCCAAGGCATGCTGACTCTTATTAACCATTTTATCTGATACCAAGAGGCATGCCTCCTCTCCATTTTTGTCTTTATTTGCAGGCAGCTCTGAGTAAAAGAAATGTGTGTGTGTGTGTGTGTGTGTGTGTGTGTGTATGTATGACTCACTTGGATTTGAATCCTAGTTCTGTTTCTTCGTGTCAGTGTGAGTTTTCTGGGACTTAATTTCTTCACAGATAAAGTTAGGTACTGTATTCAGTCACCTGCTTTTTGTGAGAGATGAAAAAAACATGGTAAGAAGACATATTTTACAAAGTGTGACACAAGCATATTGTCATTTCTGTTGTTCCTTCTGAAAAGGTATCTTTAAGACATCAGTTACCCAACTCAATATTTCCAGTTCTTCTCTTGCCATCAAGAGACAACTTGAGAGACATTTGAATATATTAACCATAGTCACTTCCATTTCATACACTGTAGGTTAGATTTTTTACTTTATATTTTTCCAACATTATTATTAATCTCTCTCAAGTCCTTGAAGAGGATGAAATGTGTTAAATCAAGTGAATAAGGAGAACATGTTACTGAAAGCTAATTTTATAGGAGACTGGAGATATTTATTGACTTATTCTATATATAAGAATAATGATATGCTCATTAAATTCTTATTGTAGGCCCCATTCTGTGCCAAGTGTCCATAAACATTATTTTGAAAAACCCTTATTCCAAACCTGCAGGCTAGATACTGTATCCTCCACCTGCAGCCTTTGACGGGTAGGATATGGGCTGTCTGGAAGTTAGGGTCAATGGCTAGTTAGGACTTCGCTGAGGTCCTCACTGAGCAAGCTGGACTGCCTAACTCAGATGTTTAATCACTTCCTATGCTGCAAGATATTCAGGAAAACCACAGATTTTAGCATACTTAATTAGAAGATAGGCAGTTATGCTGGAGAAATGTGATTGTGTTGAATTTTTTATTATGATAATTAATAATTTTTCTCCAGGATTTTCTCATTCCCTTGATAGTTTCTCTAAAACGTCATGGCTCATCTGCCTTCGGGGAAGAATCACTGACTGTTTTCACTCTTCGAGTCTGCTGAATAATACTCTGCATCCAGTTAGAGGTTTTGTTCTTCTGACATGCACTGTTGCATTATTTTTTCATAATTATGCTTTAAAATTGAATCTAATATTTATGATTCCATTTTCTTAAAAATTTTAAAATTAACTATATTTAGAAGATGACATTCTTGGGTCAGGGATTTAGCTCAGTGGTTCTGGAAGCTGCTTGGCAAATGGAAGGTCCTGAGTTTGATTCCCCAGTACCATACACAGTGACAGTGCCAGGCATGGTGGCTCACACCTGTCATCCCAGGAATCAGGAGGCAGAGGCAGGAGGATTACTGAGTTCGAGACTTGCCTGGGCTTCATAGTGAGTTCAGGGCCAGCCTGAACTACAAAGTGAGACCCATTGTGACATAGACTGGTGCAAATTCCCAATATTGATTGTAATCATGATATGATGTATATATACAATGTACCAATAAAGAGAAAATTTAAAGAAAATTAAAACTGAAACTAAAAGAAAAAAGATGACATTTTTGTAGTATGAATTAATAGGAACCTTTTAGATAGGATCTTAACTTTAGATAAGATACTGTCTTTACCTGTGTTGACAGGTGTGATATTTCTTTCTTATTTTTTCCTCTTTGAGACTGAGATTCTTTCTGTGTTTTGAGTAAAGAACTTGTGAGACTGTACAGATGGTTTTCCTTATAGTAAAGCTTTAATTTTTGAAAATAAATAAAGTCATATCACAAAACACCTTTAAGTTTACAGACTATTTCACAATTGAACCTATTAAAAGCCATTTCCTTAGAACACTAATACCTCATAATTTATAAACAGTTGAAAAACACACATATCAGGGCAGTGTGAGACATGAGGACTAAAGTCGTCCAGCATTAAGACTAATGTCAAAAGACAATATATTTTTCAAATTTTTATCTTTATTGGTACATTGTATACACACATGATATCATGATCACATTCAATATTGGGAATTGTACCAGTATAGGACACAATTGAATTCTCATTTTTTCCTGTTCCCTTATGTACCCCACAACCTCCCACCCCCTAAATACATAAGTTTTGTTTTCCTTTTTTGTAACTATTACATTTTTTCTTTACCCCTCATTACTCCACCTCTACATTTTCCTTTGAATATTTTCTATTTCACAATAACCATCATACATTCCAGAACTCATTAACATCTTCAGTTTCTTATACCAGAGAACAGATATGATATTTACACATCTGTGAAAAGACAGTATTTTATGGAATAAAATTATATATAATCTCCATGAATGAATGCTAGAAAATTAAATATGATTTGAATCTCTCATTGAATTCTAGAATGTCTAACTGAATGCTGGACATGTTTTATAGGATAAAATCTTATTCATGTGTATGTGTGTATGTATGATAAAAATATGTTATATATAATGTATGCATGTATATATAATGTATATATGTATATGTTATATATAATTATACATATAATGTATATATGTATATAATGTATATATGTTATATATAAAATGTATATATGTATATAATGTATATATGTTATATATATAATGTGTATTATATATATGAGACAAAAAACTGAATATGACCTGAATCTCTAATTGAATACTGGATTTGTCTGGATAAATGTTCTATTCAAATATCTTCAGAGAAGATATTTCTCTTATATGCAGAATATATCATTGTTCATAAAGTGACCTCAGATTTTACCTTACATGTAAACTTTTAAGTCAAGGTTAAGTCCTTTCTTTCATGTTCAAGTATTTTATAACACCTACCGGTATATGTGGCACTTAATAAATACTTGATAAACTCACACTACTCATGTCACCTTCATTTGTACAACTTATCTCCACTCTGCGTCATCAGCTCACTTGAATTATGACCTTTTAATGTGTTTCTTACGCTATAACTTCTTCCTTCATCCTATAGATCAATACCAGAATGGTAGCTTCAAAAATACATCTCACATATAATGACCTTCTAAGAAAGGCTTTTAGGGGCTCTGCACCATCCTTCCATTCTTTCATTCCTCTTTCATTTAGCTCTGACCCCCTTCCATCCAGGCTGGATCCCCTCAGAATCCCAACTAGTCTAGTCTCGTTTGCCACATGTAACCCCACCAGTCCTCAGGCTCTTCCCTACTTCCCGTGACCTCTGCACTCACCCCGCCGCTCTCCTCCCTTCAGACTCCACTTGCAAATTCCTCTAGCAATTACTGATGGGCCCGCAAGCAGCCGCACACCACGTTTGTTGTCACGCACTGTAACTTCACTGTTTTTATGCATCCTGATCTCTGAAAGATACTATGTGCTGCTCAATGGCAAGGATTCCTTCTACCTGTGTAGTCTCCACAGCACAGTGTCAGTGAGAATGTGTAAGAACGTTCTCTTTTCTCACCAGAGAGAGAAGCATCTGGACTCCCAGAGCAGCTGTGTTAAGCCTCTTGCCGTAGCTTGCTTTTCCCTCTGGGTTCATAAGAGCCCTGCGGCGCTGTGACACTAGGTCAGAACACTCCCTCTCACAGAAGAAGAGGCCAGGCTGGGCCTTGCTCCCAAGAACCACCTCTGTTCCCTTATCTTTCCAGTTGAGATGAATCCACAAGGAATCAGGCCAATAGGCACAGGACATTTTTGCCTCGGGCCAAGTGCTATGTCAACATCACTTCTCGCCTATCTTTGTTGTCTTTCATGTGGATCCTCGGTTTCCTCTTAATTCTATTTTTTTTCCTTTTTTGATTTTGAGATAGGGTCTCACCTTGTACTTCAGGCTGGCCCTGAGCTCACTATGTAGCCCAGGCAAGCCTTGAACTCAGCAATCCTCCTGCCTCTGCCTCCTGAGGGCTAGGATTACAGGCATGAGCCACCACTCCCTGCACTGTGTTATGTGGTTACTGGAGATCGAACACCAGACCTTGTGCTTTTGAGGCAGACGTTGGAACTACTGAGCTAAATCCCCGGCCTTTTAAATTATTACATTTGTACTAAACAACAATATTCTTGAAACATCAGAGAAAAAAACCCACACTTATTTGGGGAGACTCTTGAACAATTTAATTTATAATTACTCCAGAAAATAAAGCCAAATGTAAAACACTATAAATTTTATATTTCCGGTATTTCCCCCTACCCCATCTGTTTGGTGAAACTAAACACCTTGTTAATTCACTGGGAGAAACATCTAATTTAGAAACATTTGGCTTACCTAAAAGAAACAAAATACAAAGAAAGAGAAAAACGGCTTTAATATACTCCTAGACTTTTATTGCTTCAGTGAGCAGGTGAAGAAGAGAGGCAATTCTTTATTTCCAAATTATAAAGTACGATCAAATTTGAAGCTGTGAAAATATTGAATTTTTTCTAAAAAAATAAATGATTTGAAGCCTTGGTGATCACACAGAGAATCTAGACAATTTGACAGCTATGAATTTATCTCACTTGTGAATGAATAACCTTTGTAACTCACTTGGGACTTACATATTCTGAACACATTTCCCTGGAAACACTTCAAAAGGCTTCGTTCATTTCTGTCTTTACCAAACAGCCCCTTTGGTTTACCTTGAGTTTGCTGGCTTTGTGGTTTGAGGAGGCACTTGAAGTTTTGAAAATTAACATAGTTACAGCTTGCTAGTGGGTTTCACTGCTGTAAGAATGAAACAAGATTAACTCTTTGATTATATGAGGGTTTAAATGGCTTCTTTAACTTCTGAAATACTGAAACTGCATTGATATTATTTAAAAGATTTCAGCTCTGTGGCTGAACTAAAGTTCAGTATATTTGTTAAAAGAGGATACATTTCCCTTGAAGCACATACTATGGACTAATTTCATCTGCTGTAGTTGAATTCCACATAGCTCTTGGAGACTTGTTGACCTGGACATCAGGTCAAGTGTAATAGCAGTTTGAGAATTTCATACGTACATTATTTCAGGACCACCAAGTACAAATGCACTTTTCGTGTTATGGTGGGCTCTGAATTTTGAAAGTAAAGCAATAGTATTTTTGGAGATTTTAGAATCAGTTTGGCTTTTCCCTGTCCCACTGCATGTAACAGGCACTATTTTTGATGGAGTGGCAGTCTTGTCCATTGACATGTCATACCTGTCCTTGTCAGATGATAGCACTTTAAAATATTGCATACAAAACATAATTAAAGCCAAGTATTGTGGCATATACTCTTTATCCTAGTATCCTGGGAGGCTGAGCCAGGAGGACAACCTAATTAGGCCTTGTCTCAAAATAAAATTAAAAAAAATTATAAAAGTTTGGGATTGTGGTTCAGTCCAAAGGCCTTCAGATCATTCTCCTGCAGCAGGGTTAAAAAACTATCACAATAACATTTTTATTCAATTTAAAATATATTTATTTGGGAGGTTATGAAAATTCTTTCATGTTTAAGATGAAGTACTATTTTTTATCTTTTTTTGAGAAAGGGTCTTGTTTTGTAGTTCAGGTTGGCCCTGAGCTGACCATGTAGCCCAGGAAAACCTCAAACTCACAGCAATTCTTCTGCCTCTGCCTCCTGAGTGCTGGGATTACAAGCCTGAGCTACCATACCCAGCATTGTGGTGCGTGGTTACTGGGGTTTGAACTTCAGACCTTGCACTTACAAGGCAGAACCACTGAGCTAAGTCCCTGGCCCAGTGAAGTACTACTTTTTAAAACTGATTTTATTGGTACATTTTATACATACATTAGGATCACATTCAACATTGAGGCTTGTACCAGAACGTGACACATCTTGAGTCTCATTTTTTCCTATTCTCCTGCCCTCCCTACAATCCTCACCCCCTTATTTGGTATCATTTTTTAACAATCAAATTTTTCTTTTCCTATTAATATCCAAGTAAGTTGTATGGAGAAAAGACTTCAGCTTATCTGAGAAAAGAGTTTGGTCCAGTCAAAGTTTAAAGGTCTTAATTAATATAGCCACAGGAAGATTATGATGAAAGTAAAACTTAAAAGTTTTACTTCTGACTACTGAACTTTAACCTACATTTACAATGTATGCCCTTGTTGAAAGAAGCTATTCATTTTTAATTAAGTTTATTGGTACCTTTTAGTACACATTATGGTCATATTCCTCATTGAGTATTTGTACCTGTACATGATGTATCTTGACTCTTATTTTTTCCCATCCCCTTCCCTCCCTTTAACTCCTTCTCCCACATACATTTAGCTTTGTTTTTGCTTTTCCTTCTTACCTTCAATTTTTTTCTTTCCCTGCTTTCTTTGCCCCCAACCCCCTCTTTAGTTCCCTTTTCCCTTTGAACATTTTCTTTCTATTTATAATACCTATTATACATTTGAGTCCTCATTTACACTTTCAGTTCCTCACATCAGAGAAATGTTAAGGTATTTACACATGTATGTTCTATTTATTTCACTTATGAGGATGGCCTCAAGGTACATTCATTTAGCTATAAATGTCCCAAGTTAGTCTTTCTTCATGGCTGAGTGATACTCCATTTCAGAAAAAAAAACCCACTTCTTCTTTACCCAGTCACAAGTTGACAAGCTTTTGACTATTTCCAAGATTTAGCTATGACAAACTGTGCCAGTATTAACACACATGTGCATATGTCACTGCAGTATGATGCTTTTTAAATTCTTTCTGGAACATGCCCAGTAGGGAGATAGCAGTTTTTCATTCTAGTGTTTTGATAAATCTGCACACTGCTCTCCACAGTGGTTGCACCTCTCTGCATTCCCACCAACAGTGGAGAAGGGTTGCTTTCTCCCCACACCTCGCCAGCATTTGCTTTTGGTTGATTTCTTGATAACAGCCTTTCCTTTTGGGGTGAGATAGAATCTCAGGGTTGTTTTCACCTACATCTCTTGAATAACCAGTTATGTCGAACATTTCTTCATATGTTTATGTGCTTGGAAGCTATTCATTTTTGTGAAATTGGGTTTGTAAATCCATTTACTTCAAAACAAGTTTGGTTTGTGTTCAACAAGCAGTAAGGTCTTATCCAGCAATAAATACGGCTTTCTTGCCTTTTCAGCTCATTTTAAAATATCCTCACTGGAAAGGCAAACTTTTGGACCATTTCTACAACATTATTTTCCTTCGCCCTGTCTTCTTTCACCACAAACCCACAGGAGAGATTCCAAACATTGTCTTCACAAGTGATGGCCACGCCCACATTTTGACACCTGGCGTCCCTGCTCTCATGTAACCCTGATGGCGAATTACACACAGAAATGTCTCACCCCCCCTCCCTTGACTGCCTCTGAAGTCAGCATTTGGCATTTCCTTTGTGCTACTCTGTTTCTGTTCATGACACTCTCTGGTAGTAGGATCATTTCTTTGGCAGGGACAATTTAGTTGCAGGGAATAAACATCAGGTCAAGCTGGTCTTAAGACAAGGACACAATTGAAAAAGGCTGTAGGAGTCTGACTGAACTACAGGTGCAAGTGCTGCTGGACCTCACTGGGGAAGTGTTTAGTAAGCCAGCTAGAGGCAGACTTTCTCGCTTGTCTAGCTTTAACCAGAATGTCACATGATTGCTCTTCTCCAGTTTCTCCTCCTTTTCTTCTTTTTAAAATATATTTTCTCCCCCTCCTCCTTCCCCCTTTCTTTTATTGTATTTGCACATATTCAATTCAAAGATTCCCTATCATGGCTCAGTTCTGAGTTTTCCAGTCTTGCAGCTGATGTTCTACCAGATTTTTGGTAGTTCTACCAGATTTCAGGTGGTCCAGGATGGCTGCACGTTGCCACTAGCACCCATGTTAACTCAATCCATATTCCATCAAAAGGAGACAGATGGTTTAGCAGAGTACAATAAGCTGTAAAGAGCCATGCTCCACAGCTGAGCAGGGGATGTGAGTCTAGAAGTACCTCCTACTGGGCAGCTAAAAAAGCATTTTGCAGCATCCCAAGAAGGCCTAATGTTTACTATAAAAGATTTCATTTCCATATTTCTGGATGGACATATTTGTGAATGAATTATATTGTGTCACACAGAAATGAGGCATTATCTTTGAGTCTTCCATGTGCATCAGGCTTTATGTCACGGGCCCCCCAGTTCATGCCATTCACTAGTACACATGAATTCTTTCTTCAAACTCTTGATTCCATTTTCTCTTTAATTCTTCCTCTTATTGGTGTGAGCATCTCGTAGAACTTCTTGTCTTCTTTCCCCATTTTTCTAACAGATACTTTTAATTTTAATTATTCACCATACTTCTAGCCTTTCTTATTGCCAATACATCATTCAGATTGCTGACAAGTTGATCATTAAACACTTTTTCAGTCTTGTCATTCCCAAGTCAGAGGCTTCAGGGACTCCCATGGCCCACCAGAAGTCCATCCACATGGCTTGTTCTGACAGTGTAAGGCCTTGGCCATCATAGTGAATTTTTTGAGGAATTTTTAACTGTTCACTTTATTGGCCTTATCTTCCAGCTAAATTTACCCTCATCTTCCCTCAGCCTATTTAATTTTATGCTTTGGCTTATTGAGTTCTCCTGGCCTCCTTTCTCTGCCTCCACAAATCCCATCCATCATTCAAGTCATAACTCAAGTCCCTTCTTTTTTTGTGTGTGAAACCTTCCAAATTCAGTCCAGCCCTAGTAATATTTTAGTTCCCAGAATTAGCATATTTACTTGCCCTATTCATTCAGAGCTCTTATTCCAAAAATATAGTTCCATTATATTATGCAATTTAAGAACATTTCTTTTCTTTTCTTTCCCCTCCCTTCCCCTTCCTTCCTCTTCCCTTCTCTCCCCTCCCCTCCCCTCCTTTCTTTCCTCTATTCTCTCCTCCCCTCCCCTCCCC